>BMAO01016129.1:0-10047 GCA_019973975.1 Trichonephila clavata | reverse complement strand
TTTCATTACCTGAGAAATCATATTCCCCTCTAGAATGCTCTTTCAAATCTCGCAGGAATTGATAATCTAAGGTCTGCCACTTTGTCTGTATTTATACTCACTTTCGATTTCATTTTGGCAACATAGCGCATGATTGAATCTGCCATCCTAAATTCCGTTTTAGGACCGCGACCCGGTTATTAAAACACCCACAGCTATTGAGTTTCGACATAACGTTACACATTAAGAGATTGTGAAAAGGCATTCGATTTTATCATATTGTCCAGAAATTCTTAAGAAAATGTAAAATAAAATTTAAAGTTAACTCATCAACAAGCTATTGAACGTACAAACAAAAAATGCCACAAGCACGAATTTTTGGATATTTTTGAAATTTGCAAAATACTCGTTTCAAAATAGTACTTTTTCGATGTGCGTATGGGGGGTTTCTAAGTTCATTTTAATCTGAATTTTTTTTTATATATACTTCCTTCCTTCGAAAGTTATGTATAACATTTTTAATCCGAAAGTAATACTTCTATTTTTGAAAAAAAAAAGATATAAAATCTTTTGAACGATCAAGGAAAGAATATTAAAAAAGGATAAAAAATCTTTTGAACGATCAAGGAAATAATATTGAAAAAAGATATAAAATCTTTTGAACGATCAAGGAAAGAATATTACCTGAACTTAAGCATTTAATTAAATATTATTTCTGCACAATCATTTCTCACAAAAGTAATGTGGCCGCGGTGGCCGAGTGGTCAAGGCATCGGATGATAGCTCACATGTCATAAGTTGTAGCACTGAAGATCCGCCGTGTAGGGGAGCGATGCACGTTAAATCTGTCGAGAGCTCAAACGTCCTCCCGTTGGTGTGGTGTGGTAGTTAGGAGATGTTGGTGCCAGCTCAGGTGTCGTACGCGTCACTTGACCATGGTTCAAAATTACGCGGACCGTCCCCAAAAGCCGTCGTGTAGCTGAACAGTGGGACGTTAATATTCACTCACTCACAAAAGTAACCATAAAAAAAAAATGTTCTCTTTTTTTAGAAAATATAAAAAATGTAAACATCAACAAACTATTTGGATTCTTGTGAGATTGAAATTTGTACTCAATACTTTTCTTGTTTTTCTCACCATCGATTTTAACTTAAAAATGAAAACACTTTAAAAATTACCCTCTCGTATACAAATTTAAAACCAAATACTATTCGGAGAAAATTGATAAAAAAAACCAACTTTTTAATCATTTTTCAATTTCAACTTTAATTTTTGAGTAGTTTCTTTTGTCAATAGAGTAATTACTGTATATTATGTAATAAATTATGCGGTTCTTGGAGAAATTAAACAAATCGTTTATTTAATGATGTTATCTTTTAAATATTAAGGTATAAAAATGAATTAGAAGCCATTTTAAACCCAAAAATGCATCTGTACTCTTCTTCATTATTTTTAAAATTTTATAATTATCTGTTTTTATTTTCAATGATTGATTTTTGCTTTTTTCTCTGGTCCTATCAATTCTTAATATTTAGTCATATTGTAAGCTTTTATTAAGAATTAAAATTGTACTGTTTATACTACTAAAACTTTCACTTTCTTCAATTTTATGAAACATCATTTGCTGAAACATGCCTTTTGAATTCTTCAAAAAGGTTTAACAGTGTTTCTTTTAAAACTAATATCCAATAAATGAAGCAAACGATTTCGTCAGATAGAGTTTAGAAGTAAAATTCTGCCTTATATATATTTCTATTTATACTACATTGAAGTTAAGAAGCTTGTTAGGAAGTTTACTGCATTGAAATAAACCGAAATTCTTTATTTTTTTTTCCTTTAAAAATACACTAAAATTCAAAAAAATATTAACGAGTTTATTTGCAAGAATGTTGAACTTTCTTTGCTACGCAGTCATGACTAAATTTAGAATTATAGTTTTCTGTATATTTCTAGCTGCTTAAAATTTTGATGCCAATTCCAGAAGGAACAGTACCCTAAAATTGGAACATATTCTCGGATGGAAAAGTATTTCGACAGGAATATTATCTTCTGACTCAGCACTTGTATAGTGAGCAGCACATATTATTTTACTGCTTATTTTTTTTTTTACAATTTAAGTTAGGTCAGTTTTTCTTGGAAAAAATGTGTTTCGCAGTTTATTCTCCTATACTTTAATGATAATTAAGCTATCTCCTAAAATGTTAAAAAGAAAAAAGTACTTATTTATATGTATTTTGAAATTTAAAAAAGCACATAGTCATTATATTCTCTAATTCTTCATCACTTCCAAAACGTTTACCACCTAGAAACTCTTTCGGCTTAGGGAAAAGACAGAAATCGCAAATAGCGAGACCATCGGTACTTAATTTGTCCTGCTTTATAAACAGTATATCAGGATAGTTCTATAGCTAGTTTAGAGACACGACAAATGTTTAAATGAAGGGAAAAGAAAGAAACATTACGCATAACATTTTATGTTATGAAACATAATTATTTTTTCTATAAATATTGTGCTCTTAAATTTGTATAACTAAATGGTTTTAATTTCTGGAGGACCCTTGTATATGTGCATGTAAAAAAGTTCAGGCGAAATAAATAAAATAAGTATTGCTAATTTATCTGATTTTACATACAGTTTAAAGTACAACTTATTTTATTTTGTCTAATAATTTTTCTCCATAAAATTTTTCTAACAACGCACGGCATTCTTAAAGATTTGAAGCATTATTCTTTCTTCAATAGAAGGACATGTTATCAATAAAACAAACATTTATGACAAATGACCTTGATGTTAAGTTAACAAAGAGATTAAATTCAATTGACAAAAACGTTGCTGAAATTTCAAAAGGGGAGCAGAAATCTTTTCACGAAGTTCACCAGCCAACAAATTATCATTTTTGTTTTGAGGAAAAAGTTCAGAGCACATAATGCGCTTTTTCAAAGCTTTTAATTTTCGTTCAGCTCGTGATGCACTTATTTATTGAACTTTTTTCATTACCTGATTTGATGCAAATGTCGAAAACTTTGAATGGTTAACTTTTAGTTCTTCTGTTACCTATTGAGTTGTTTTGCTTGTGTCCACTTGAATAATGTCCCCAAAGTGAAATGTCGTCAGTCACGAAAGGATTTCTACATCCCCCTTCATCTTCAAGGTTCTCTCTTCCATAATTAATTTTTGGAATTAATGTTAAGATATACGTTCGCCGATGATGGATAAATGCTTGGTTAACATTGCCATCAGTTTCTGCTGCTTTTCTTCCCACTTTGAACTCACAAATTAAAATCGCTCAAATTCGCTTTATTTCCACCATTACTTTCATAGTCTAACATACAAAAGAAAATACTGGCAACAAAACCATCAAAACGAATCAATAGAACAAAACTTTCTCTTCAAAATGATATGATACAGGCAGGGACGTCTTAAGACTTTTTGAGGCCCAGAACCTCTAAGCAAAAGTAGACCCTGGGCCCCTACACAAATGAAGCCCCCCCCCACGTGAGCCATAAAAGTAGACAATACATACCAAACACTCGAATACTCATACAAACAATACCGAAAAACAAATAAATGTGTTTGACTAACAATCACACAAACCGTTCGACCGATTCCCGCTTTTTGACTGAAGGAGTAATGATGTTGTACGGTGGTAGTTCTAGGTCTATACATAGACGACGATCATTGCAACCATCCAGTTGACATATCATCCGAAATTCCCAGTTTTTCGGTGAAGACAACCGGAAATAATATTCGACCGTAGGAACTATTCGAATCATAATCTTATTAAGGTTGAGTCGAGATGAGACGAGGTCCCCCATTGTAGCTGAGGCCCTGGGCCCGAGCTCAGTTGGCCCATGCCGTAGTTGCCTTATTGATTACAGTTACACAAGGGAACGTAACTTTTCAGAATAAGTTTCAAGGCTTGAAATACGAAAAATACCGATTACTTTTGCATGAACTCAATACTTTTGGATCTGAACTGCTCTAGACATCGCGTTAATAGTTAAAAAAAAAAAACTTTTTTCGATAACAATAATTGTAAATGCTATGCGTCTGAATTTTTCACGGAGTATCGTCACTTAATAACATAATACCAGCTTTCAATCAATCATGGAAAGTAGTAGAATCTTTCTTTTTTCGAAACGAGGCTCACAGAATTGGAGAAAAGGGATTGATTGGGCTGCCCGAAGTCATTAGGGGGCTGTCACTTTCTGCATGTCATCTGTTAGTGTTTCTATACAACTTTCTGTGTACTAGCAACAACTTTTTTCGTGAATGAAAATCAGCTAAAGTAACGGATTCTATATTTATCAGTGACCTGGAACAACACGTCAGGATCTCTAAAAAGCTAACTATCAAACAAATCTAAAGCAATTTTTAAGAAAAATATTTCATTCACATTTGAAAAGTGAAATCAAATTTTGATAAAACTTGATACGATGTACTGTTACACAATATAAAATCTTTTGGTCAAAAAGGTGCCGAGAAAAATGAGATGAAAAATTTTTTGAGACCGAGCCATACATTTCTTAATAATTTCATTCTTTTTCATTCAGAGGCATATACAATTTTTTTTTACTGTATTGTAAAAAACACGTAAGCGAAAGGGCTGAGGCGTAATCTCCTTGCTAAAAATTATAACCCTAATCTAAGGGTAGGGTTTAAGTCTTGATTGCTTAGAAATTATTACAATACATGAATGGATTCATAAGAAAATTATTTTTTGTGTAAGTTTTTTTACTTCAATCTAATACAAATTATAAACTAAATATATCACTATTTAACATATTTTTGAAAATTAAATTCAGTGTTGGTGAAAGCAAGTAGGTGGAAAATGGTCAAGTGCAAGTTAACTAAAGCAATAGTTCACTTTGGTGGTTAGTGTAGAGTATTTTCTACTCATAAAAAGTGTACTTTTAAATATGTCACAGCAATAAGGACACCCAATATAAATGTAAATTATTGATTTTTATAAATTTCCCCGTTTTTTATATCATAAATCTTTATAATGCATGTCTTAGTATCGTATGCTGTAAATTTAACTTATTAGTGAAATGTACATTTCCATATTTTTTATTTTGTTACACATAAAAATGCTTTCTATTCAAAATGATCTTAAACCAAAAATACTTTGAGATAATTACAAGCATAATGAGTGTGTGTAACATTCTATCAAAAATATTCAGTGTGTGATGAATATTGTTTGGGAAAAATACTCATTTATATAATATTTATGCCAAATGTACGATATTGTGTCCACTCTTATTAGGTATTTAATCAGCAATAATTCGTCAACACAAATGCCTAGCCATTTAATTCCCCTACCAAGTTTTTTTCATTATTTATGATAATGTATTATTTTTCTCATAGTCACTTACATTTTTACAAAACGGACATTTTTCTTTTATTATTATTTGGAAAAAAAAAGATATATACACTGGTGTCCAAAAGTTAAGCATAAATCGTAAAATGCGAAAAATATGGAGTAAATATTCGTAAAATTATTCCAAATTTCTTGCGGATATTAATTGGGTGAAGAAAAAACATTGGGTTTATGCGAAACATTTCAGTCGACTACGTCCTGCGCGAAACACCGGAGCATGTCGGAACGCGGAGAAACTGATTCACGCAGCATAGGCAGTTCAGACAAGTTTCGTGCAACTGCTGAGCGAAGGAACGTTGTTAACCATCAAACAAAATGAACGATGGCACAAAGTCGCCAATTGGACATGTTTACGAAAGGAATAATCGTTGGAATGCTGGAATCCTCACGATCACAAACCGAAGTGTCTCGAATTCTGAGTGTGAACCAGTCTGTGATCTCAAGACTGTGGCAGAGGTTTCAAAGAACGGGAGATGTTACCCGACAACCAGTATCAGGTCGACCAAGAGTCACAACCCCTCGCCAAGACCGATATCTGATAATAAGTGCGCGACGTCAGAGGGCAGTACTGCCAGAGCACTGGGTTCGGCGCTTACAGTCGCCACAGGAATACGAATTTCGAGACTAACTGTTTATAGGAGACTCAATCATGCTGGCCTCTATGCCAGAAGACCATCAGTTTGCATTCCCCTCAAGTCGGCGCATAAACGCACTCGTTTGAACTGGAGTTTGAAATATCAACATTGGAGTGTGGGAGAGTGGGCCAATGTGATGTTCAGTGACGAGTCCCGGTTTAGTTTGAGTAGTGATTTTCGGCGGGTAACGATATGGAGAGAACGTGGAACACGTTTTGAACCAAGAAACATAACGGAAAGACATCATTTTCCATCAAGGGGAATAATGGTATGGGCAGGCATCATGATGGACAGCCGCACAGACCTCCATTTATTTAAAACGGGGTCTGTGACTGCTCAAATGTACAGAGACGAAGTTCTTGAGCTTTATGTTCGCTTGTTTCGTGGTGCTGTCGGTCCTGACTTCACATTCATGGATGATAATGAGCCATGTCACCGAGCGGTGCTGATTGATGATTTCCTTGAAACAGAAAACATCCAGCGCATGTCGTGGCCTGCGAACTCCCCTGATTTAAATCCTATTGAGCATGTATGGGATATGCTCGGGAGACAAATGGCAGTCTTTTCGCAACCACCAAGATCCCTTACAGAACTCAAGAGAGCTCTCCAAGAAGCTTGGAACCGTTTGAGCCCACAACTCATTCATCATCTCATAGCAAGTATGGTAATTCGCTGTGCAGCGCGCCTGGCTGTCAGAGGTGACCACACGCCTTATTAAACTGCAGCATCAGTATTTTATTTAATGTTTTCCTTCATTTTTTCTTTAAACTGTGAATCCTTGCTATGCTCAGTTTTCTTTCAAACTGCTACTTTGGATAATAAAATGAATTATTATTATTCTTTTGATTTGCTTCCTTATTTTATAACCATTTTACACTCGCATATCACGTTTCCCGCCATTATGATTTACAGTTCCTTCTTTATTCACATAATTATCAATTATGCTTAACTTTTGGACACCAGTGTATACATAAGCATATTTTCTTGCTCCCCACAATATTCTTCTATCAAATGAAAGAGAGTTTCATGTATGTTCCAAGTTTCTACAAGTCCAGGTTATTGAATTTAGTAAGCATCTTAGGAATGATTTTGATGCTGATTACTGCGTACTGTTATTCAAAGGAAATTTGTTGAAAAATTTTCAAAATTTTACTGGATTTTTAATATTGTTTTATACAACATACTAGCTTTTACCCGCGGCTCCGCTCGTGTTGATGTCTTTAAATAACTGTCAAAGTCGTAATCATTATCATTAGAAAGTAAATAATATAATATGGTAATTTTTTTATTGCTTGAGTGGAACCAATAAAAATTAAAAATTCTAAAATTTAGCTTAGTTTAAAAAAACTGAAAACGTAATTTATTATAATAATTAACAACAAATATTCAAAAACTTAAACTATTAATATTTTTAAAAATCGAAAGTATCTACGTTTAATATATAATTCCTCTTTAAAAGAACTCAAAACAGAATATTATTCTAAGATGCTACTGTATACCAAATAACATGTTCTTCCGTCAGTTGCAAATATGTGAAGATTTGGGCATTGGACTCACCGATCAGGCTACATATAGTTGGCCATGGGGAAAACATTGCTTTTTAAATGCACCCCTGCTACCTGAAATGTTAGCTTCGTTAATAGCAACAGTAAAACTGAAAATTGAACTTGTTTGAATTGAAACGGTAGGTCAGTGGGGATACTTGGAATTCGAGGTATGATAACAACCATCCCTTTTCATGGCATATGTTCAAATATTGGCACGAAGTATATTCTGCATCAGTTTTGTGACTATGTTCCTTTACATAGTCGAGGAGCATCGAGATTTTGCATAACTGGTACATTTAGGATAAATTCTGTTACTTGATGTTACAATGCTAGAAAATCTTACTTTAATTCTCAAATAATCTCATTATCGAAGCCATTTCCGTCCAACACGTCTAGGGCTAATAATTCCAAAATCATGTAGCTTCTTCCTAACCATTCTGAAAACCTTTATTACGTTTCGTTGTAGATGTGTTCATTGAAAGGCATATTTGGTTGTTTTTCGTCGCAAAATATCTTCCACCATGTAGTTTTTGTACTTATTCCGAAAGGTCTGAGGATTAGAAAGACCGAAGATGAAATAAGTATTGCGTAAAGCTCCTTAATTTCCCCCTATTTCGGCGAGTAACATTGTATGGATGCCTCCATAGTATATCTTCAAAGTAGTACCTCCATGTAAAATATCTGGTTCAGTATAAGTGAAAAATTTTGTGCAAAATTTGAATATTGTATAATTAAGTCAAAAAAATTCAAGGTAATAAATACTTTCAAAACTACTAAAGTAATCAAAGCTTTTTATGAAACTATCAATTAATGATACCATAGAATTTTCAATATCACGCGCACGCCATTCGCTGAAACTTTATTTCGTTTCCCTCTTTAAAAAGCGGGAGAAAATTTGCTTTAAAATATCTGGGATTGTTGGAATAGAGAACTTCTTCACCAACTTGGCGATATTTCTCAAAGATTGAGTTTGACATTTAACAAACGTAACGTAATAAACATTAGACGATTAATAAAAAACCATTTAAAAAATTGCTTTTTGTAAAGATGCTATAAATTACAATATGTTTCAGTTATTTGTTATAAATTTGATAATTTTTTTATTAAAATTCCATTGTTAACAAATGCATAATTTTGCGCCAACTTGGCGGGGAGTAAGCAATTAACACCCGCATAGTTCCCGTTCCTGTAGGAATATTGAGATAAAATATATCTTATGTTACTCGCTGATAATGTAGCTTTCCATTGGTGAAATAATTTTTTAAAATCGGACCAGAAGTTCCCGAGATTAGCCGGAACAAACAGACAGAACAGACAAAAATTTTAAAAATTGATTTTTTGATATAAGTACCGTATATACCTTTAAATGCATTCAGTAAAAAGCTGCTAATTTGAAATTACAAACAGACACCTCAATTTTATTTATTTGTATAGATCATTTATTTCCTGGTCTTTTTTCTCTGGTATCCTTGAAATTCTATGAACTGTTAGCAGAAATAAATATGGAAATAAAAGTACTGAGAATTCATGTAATCAAATTACAGATATTAATAAATGTTATTCATGGCAAATTTTGTCTTATGTATAAATCAAAATCATTATATTTATTTACTAGCTGTTACCCGCGACTTCGTTCACGTAGAAATTTACAAAAAAGTGTTTTGTTCAATTCACAAATCTTACGAAAACTTAATAATTCTGTATTCCACGTTAAGAAATACATACACGCTATATATATATAGAGAGAGAGAGAGTTTAATGTCATTTTTTTACTTTGTGAATCAATGTTTTTTTTTATATTTTTGTGTTCTTTCTGCTTTTTGGTGTTTATTGTTTTATTTTCTTTTTATTTTCTTTGTTTTTTGTTAATTTTTGTGTGGTTTTTTTCGTATAAATTTATTGAACATCCTCTCTATATACAGTATTAAATTTGTTGAAAAATCTCTTTATATACAATATTTGGTGTACGATTTTCTTGAGCTAAACAAAACGCCAGTGGCATTCCTCGCACGTGAACATGCCACGTATAGTTGGCCATGTGAAAAGCAACTCTTAGTTAAATCTATGTCAACTTTGCTTAACGTTTGCCCTTGTGACTTGTTAATTGTCATAGCAAAGCTGACACTTACAGGGAATTGTAGTCCTTTGAATTCAAACGGGAAATTCGATAGTATTATAGGAATTCGTGGTATAAGTACTATGTTACCTTTTCCGCATCCGGATATTATACGACCTTCTATAACGTTTCTTTGCAATGACACTACTCGCAACCTAGTACCTTTGCAAAGTTTTGGTGGGTTTAAATTACGAGTAGTATGATGGGAACGCCAATCTTAAGTTCTAGCTTGTGAGGAGGTAGACCAGGCACAATTATACTGTTTAAAAATTCTGTTGGATAACTAACCGTTTCATCCGGATTGCAAACTGTATTGATGGAAAGGTATGTTTGTGATTCACCAGGAAGCTATTTAACATGCGCTGATTAAGCGCAGTAACCTGGTCGT
>BMAO01016127.1:0-54511 GCA_019973975.1 Trichonephila clavata | reverse complement strand
ACATATAAACACAAAATGGGAAGTAAAAACAATAATCACAGAAGCATGGAGGTAAATCGATGCAGAAATTACAAAAAACTGATTAAATCTATACCAAGATGTTTAAAAGTTGTTGTGGACACTAAAATATATCCTACTAAGTTCTAAATTAAGAAAGAAATACAATATTTAAATCTATGTTGAGATTTTTGTTAAGTGTACGAATACTTTTGTGGCGTAATTTTTCAGTAGCTTTTTGATTATTAATTTTTAAAAATAATAGTTATACTATTTTTAAAAAAATAATTATGTCATTCCATTAAGAACAAGTTGCAGATATCATAAAAAAATTACAATTTCTATACATTAATTTTTATTAGTCGAAATTATAATTTTATAGGAAACTGCAAGTGTACGAACACTTTTGGGGTTCACTGTATTTATGTACTTCATTGCATTTAAATGAAAAAAAATCATTAATTTTTTAAAAAATCGAGTTTTTGCATAAAATTTGGCATATTTAAAAACTTTTAATTCCTAATACATATAAAGATGTTCCATTATTTATGTACTGTATAAATATTATTTGAATACATTCATTAGAATTTTGCGTAAAAATCTCCTCATTGCTATTTTTCATGAAAATTTTACTAAACTCGACAATTTTTATAATCTATAAAACTCTCCAGAAAACAGCAAAAGGGTTAAAAAATTAGTTAAACATGAAGCTAAAGAGTTTGAGCTATAAATATGGTGAGTTTAAGAAATGTACAACGAGTAGAACATTTTTCATATTGTATTTAAATCTTTAAAAGCACATTGTCTGAGAAACTATGTTTTTTGGCTTCACGGTAAAGTTCACAAATGGATTTCTTTTTAAGACATTGAATTAACATTTTAAGAAAACTTTTATTTTATTTTATTTGTATTATAGACTATAATCTCTGTGTATGTATTTATGCATTTTATTGCACATACAATTTGTGAGAAAAAACATGCTTTTTTTTTAAAAAAATTGACAAATTTCAAAAAAATAATGTAAATCTTATCGCTCTAGGCACAGATAATGATGTTATTTGTGTGTGCAGTTTTAATATTATTTGAATATATTAATTAGAATTTTCAATACAAGGTTTACTGTAACTGCAATTTTTAACTAAAAATTCCCAATCTATCCAAAATAATTTAAAATTTTGTGAAATTGTATTTTAATTCCTGACTCAAGTGTAGTATAGGGGAGAGGGCCCTTTCGATTTTTATATAGATATTATTGGTTAGATAACGAATTCATTCTGGCTTCGGGAAACCTATCGCTAAGTGAAGTAGCTTGGCGATCGATTTTGGTCACCAAAAAAATTTGACATCGCCAAGTATCTATACTACACTTGAACCTTAATTCCTAGTTCTATGCACACCCTTTTTAAAGAAAAAAAGTGTTTTTTTAGTTGAAAATTTGTTTCAATAAAATGCTCCGAGGATAGCCACATACCTTAAATTTGTTTTTTTAAGTAATCCGCCACATTTTTATCACATTTTCCCGCTAAATTCCTATAAAAGCCTTACAAAATCAAAACAATCTAGTACTCATGTGTTCGTCCGCGGGTAGCGTGGTAGAAACGAAAAATAGTTCGGAAGATTTATGAGAACTAAATTTGTTGTTGGACCCCTATCTTTAAAATATGTAGCCAGTATATTAAAAAAACTTCTTTAATCCTGAATATCTTTTTTAATTTGTTTGATAGTGTTAATTAACCATTTTTTGAAATTTTGAGTACATGTAATGTTTCATATTCGAAAAGGCACGCGTTCAAATCTGATGTAAACAAACTCATTTCAGAATGAGTATGTCCATGTGCTCAGTTTTGAGTATTTCTTTTTTCTCCGTGTATAATACCTTGGGGGGGGGGGGGGAGGTTGATATACCACAAATATTTACATTTTGTTTTTAATTTCGAGGTTTTTTTTAGATAGGTTTTTATGTTTGGAAGGAAACTATATTAAGACGTTTATGATTTTTATTTCTAGTTATTGTTGACGGTGAATTTCACATGCGTATATGAATATTGACTTAATTTAAAACTGTCGCATTTAAACATAATAAATTAATTAAAGCGCACACATATGCTCTTGGATATGTCAGCATTAATGATAATGATCACTATTTTAATTAAATTCATTGAATATTTTAATCGGAATATCTTAGTTATAACTATTTTCTTATTTTCAAATAATAAAGCAAATTGAATATTTCTGTTTCACATTTAAGTAATTTAATTTTGTTGATAGAATTCTCTTTAATCATTGTTTATTTCTTTAATATTTAAGTCTATTATTGTAATGGACCTAGATATTATTTAAGTCGTGCCTTTTATTTATTTTTTTAAATATTGTTCATTTTACATTATATTTCACAATATTTTTCGGTTTATATATAAAGGAAATGAAACAATTTAGCTATGTTTGTTGATTAATTTGTTTTAAGGGGGAAAGGAAATTTTTTTTTTTGGAAACATTTTTGTCTTTTTTACGTTATCAAGTGTTTCTTTCTAGAATGGAAATAACGCATTCTGCGGGACATTTTATGTTACGTCTCGATGATTCTTTGGAAGAGTTTGGCAAAAGACTTGAGTGTCACAAAAATAGGTTCTGTGTTTATTTACCTCTTGAGAAATGTGTCTGACGAGGTGCCTCGCTTGCTTCTACATGTCTGCTTTCTTTTTTCTCTCGTCTTTTTGCATTATATTTTATACTATCGATTGCCGCACGCAATAAAATGCGGATCGCATGCTAAGGTTATATTTTATAGAATCATTCTCTATCGTGGTCTTAAGTTTGCTAGAATAAGTCCGCCACATCATGTTTTAACTCCTAAAATGTAGATCAGCGACACGCAAGCATATACACGATGTTTGTACGAAAATGTTACTATGTACTTTTTGTCCTTGACTTTTTAACCCTGCAATGGAAATGTTGAATCGATTTGACCCAGTAATATCTAGGAAGAGAGCCGAACTAAATTAAATATTTGTTCTGTATTTATCCATCAGTCAAGTTGGATCATGTGTGTGTGTGGAACATCCTATATTCATTCATTGGAGTTTTATCATGGAGAGGTAGTGTGTTATATTCTCTTCAAAGGGGTTGACGGATCAGTCTGACCAATGTGACATTTTTGCAACAATATTTGAAAGGTTTTTTCTTTAAACTATCCTATTCGAAGGGTATTTGATAATCACACTAGCTTCTAGAATCTAGAAAATAAGGAATATTAGTCAAGTGATGGGATCCATCATTTGAACTGGAAAGTATTCACATGCACGATGTCCCAGGTTCATAGGGATAAACTTTAAGGGGAGGTAGGGGACATCATATGGATTCAGATTTTCATAGCAACCTATGGTCGGAAATTTCTTCGTTTGGCGCAAGGTGGTGTTGTTCACAAGAGTATTTAAGTAAACAGATCTGCAATACCGCAGTCATCGCCCACAGAGAAGCATAGAACGTTTTACAAACACCAAGCTGGCAGATATGCGCCTGATTTACAGATTGGTAGAAAGAAATGCACGATTAACAGAATGTATCCGGAAAGGTACCCACAGAGAGATGCACCGGACCACCTGAGGTTTAGCAATTTTCATCACAGTTTGTGTTAATATGGATCATTACGAGGGCATTGTGAGGGTGGGTCACGGTATCCAACGCATTTTGTTTCATGCATGGAACAAAATTTTCGTTCGAAGGAATCAAGTACCATAATGGGAGTTCGTCACTCCTGGCCAGTGCATGGAAAATAAGTCACATATGATTAAATGGTTTCAATCCTGCAGCTCTGTAAAAACTAATGTTAAACAACTTTTCCTAATGAGAAATAAGTTCCTAATTAGCAATTTAGAAGTATGTAGGAAAACATGTTTGGGTAACTTAATTTTGGACACATGAGTGTATTATAAATATTTAATAATTATATTTTAAACTGCAGGGTAGGATATAAAGTGCTCAGAGCGTATTGTCAATGAATATTCCGAAGTATTGATTATCAGGCATTCTAAATTATTTATAATACCTAGTTTTTAATGAAATATACTCGATAGGAATAATTTGTCCGTAACAAAGGTTTGTAGAAAGGAAAGTCAAATTATCAATGAAACAAGATAACAGAGGCATCAGAAAAATATTTATATGCGCATCCAAAGAAAGGAAGGCGGGTTCCGGTAGTGATTAAGACTGTCATGTTCAGATTAATATTTTCATGTTATAATGCTTTGCACATAGTAATATTTTTCATTCTTTCAAGATCAATGGGATTCAATACTAGAACAACCAATGTTAAAGTATTATAATGGTCAGAATTAAACTTACAAGCATGCTGAAAAAATTGCCGTGCCAACAAAATGAAAGAAGTGCTCCCGAGCGCTGACACTCCGATGACTGTATATCCTCGATTATCGAAAGTCTTTAATTTTGGATTTTTTTTGTTTTAAAATAATTACTAAAATTGTCTTTTGAGTGTTCTTGCTGATAAAAGTTTATAAGTTTTTTAACCGAATAGGTAACCTATATCTTATTTTCGGACATTGGTTGTTCTTAAATAAAACCACCCATTTTTTTTAAGTAACCCTAATAAAGATCTCCCTGGTCGAGACTACCATGTATGTATATTTAAGTATTTTTCAAAGCGAAAAAAATAAATAAAAACTGTGATGAGTACAAATTTTTTTACTTAAAGCTTTATTATGTCTCAATAAAATAACTAATTTTCAATTTTGGGCATCATTGTAAATTGTCGTTTGTTAAGTTGCCTCTTTGCTTCTATTTTGATTCATGAAAAATGTTCACACGAATGCATAGAACCAAGTGTTATTGTTCTTATTTTTTAGACAATGGACTTAATTCATACACAGGCGGCGCCAAGTCGGAATCCTGTGACAAGTATACAAACATTTCCTCATGCTTCGTTTTAGTATGTGAAATTCCTATACTTGTGCTGTTTACGTCTTTTGCCTGACCTTTATCTCTTAGTATTTATTTGTTTTATAACATTTTTGCATTATCCTAGTTTAATAATTTGGTAGGAAGTAATTTCAGTATATTTTTTTATTATAATTTTTGTTTTATTTTAGTATATTTGTGTCATTTAGTGTTAGTGTGTGAAGCCTATTGAGGGCAGTTACTTGTAGTGTTTTACATATTTATTAATAGTTCTATGTTATATTTTTTAATTTATTATAATGTTTATTTGCATAAAAGAATGGCTTACAGTATAGAATTGAGACCATTAAATTTGAAAAACTTCTCACAGGTGTCCAATTACTGGTAGATAGTGTATCACTCCATAGAAATTCATAAAAAAGTTTTAATTTCTTAGAAACATGTACTTATGAAATGGTCATGCATAATGAAAGATTAATGTTTACGACTTTCATTGTCTGATTCCTTTAGTAATTACCAGCTACAAATGTTTTAATTTTTTGAGAAATGCTGTCCCTGTAATTTCTTGTTTAGAAGAGCATGGAAAATTCAAGAACATGGAATGCATGTAAGCATAATTTTGGAAATGAATTTACAATAAGATTCGTCAGTAATATGGATATTTTTGTTTATTTAAAAATTTTGACATCTATTTCCAATGTTTAACAAGAGGTTTATATATTTATACTTTTTGAGGCCAGAGTGTATAAAATAATAGAGTTGGTTAATAAGAAAGTTTTTTTAATGATAATTGGGTATTTTGTGGTGTGGAAATGAAATTTCTTTTAGAATAATTAAATACAAGTAAATTGTATATTTTGCAATATTTAAACTAACCCATGCTATGTGAAACATTTAAAGGTTTCAGGTATCTAAAATAATCTTATAATAAATATTTGATACTTTCTCGCCACACATTCAGAGAAAGAAAAAAAAAAAAGCTCTTTCTCACCAAGAAGGAATTAAATACTTCCAATAAAGATATGAATTGAAATTTTTTTAAAAATAAATTAAGGAACAGGGTTAAATAAATGGGCTTTTTTAATAAATTATTTTAAATAAAACTATTCAATAATAAAATAAATTAAATTGTTTTCGTGAAAATTTTTCATATACAGAAGCAGAAAATTCTTATTAGACACTTTTAGTTAACACATTCGTTGACATTTAATTTTAACATTACGTTATAAGTAAATAAAGCATTTCATGATCTGCTATATAAATCAGACTCAAAGAATGTAACACTATATTATAAGGACAAATAGAAAACAAATCGAGGATCTAACTGCCAATATTCACAATGCACAACATCTTATACAATTATAATTTTCAAATTTTTATATCTTACTGATAATATCGAATGAAATTCCCTGGAAATCTATAAAAAATGGCTTTTTAAATTCATTTACTACAAAAAAGTTTTAAAAAAATATTTACAAAGAAGTATTGTGTATGTCATTAACTCAAACAGATTAAATGACTCTATAAAAAAATTAGAGAGAATTATTTTCTGAATTACAGATTAAATAACCAATAAAAAATCAAATTACATGCAGAATTTCTAAAATTTTAACTTTATATTCAAACTGAAAATATCTCAGTAGTTTTATGACATAAAATCTTAAAATTTTTAAGCACACACCTAATGACAAGGCAATTAACAGTAAACAAATTTAAAAAAAAATATTATATAAATTTATTCAGGGCTTAAATTTATAAGCAGTATAATATCAATATACATGAGCCTTTTAAACTTTTATATTTATGTAAAAATTAAAATCCAGAGTATTTTTATGCTTGTATAAGTTAGGTTGCATAGATTTCTTTAATACACAATGTTCATATTTCAATAGCAGGTGTGTGTAATCTTTATGAAATTTATCATCAAAATTGTTGAATATGACATTTTGATAAACCTACAAATTGTGCAAATACCAATAAATGTACATTTGTTATACATAGTAAAAAAATGTGTACATCTGTGTGATAGATTTATACAAATCAAACATAGATTTATACAATCAGACGTTGTGTTAATATATACCACACACAAATATATTGCAATTATTATTATTATTATTTTTGTAAAACAATTATGGATTCAATAAATGTTTTTTTTTTTAATTTTGACTATGCAGGAGAGAGCAGGACTTTTATATTCAATATATGGACATAAATTTATATCCTATAATACACACATTTTAATTTGAAAATTTTAATTCCTTAATTTTTTGCCACATTTGAATTCAGTTCTCGATAAATTATATCTTTTTCCTAAAATAGTATTATGAGTAAAAAGTACTAGGAGTAATAGTACTATGAGTACTTACAAAATGTTGCACAATTTTTTTATAAGTAATTTTACAAATGGTAAATAATTATTTTCATTTCTAATGTTTCAAAGTGGTATATGATTCATTGTCAAGTATAAACATTAATGAAACTGGAGTAAATTAAGATATTTTTCCATTTTTGTAGTGATTGCTTCTCAAAAATGTACCCCCCCCCCAATAAGGATGGGAAATAAATTATATATACTTGTTTTATATATATATATAGTACTACTGTGGGTAAGACTTTATTCTATCAGAATTATAACTATTTTGTGTATATTTTTGTAATGTATATATATATATATATATATATATATATATATGGAAGAAATTTATATAAAATATAGAACATAACAAGAAATAAAATTAAAAAAAAAATTAAGATCAAATCTAATGAAATATATATATATATATATATATATATATATATATATATACACACATGTATGGTTACATATCAGATTCTTGTGTTCTAATTTTAGATAATTAAATAATTCTCGATATAACTTAATTTAAAATAAACAAAAATTTGCTTTGAAGTTTCTAAGTTAACTGACATATTTTACTTTTTTTTATGTATGTTCTCTATATAATTTTATTTAAAATAAACAAAAATTTGTTTTGAAGTATTTACATGTAAGACGCAGAAGTCTACATCTATCCAAAAACTTTTACAAGATGTTTCTTTTGCGAAGACAAAAATAGTGGAATTGGAGCTCGGTTTTAGCTGGCGAATATTTGTAAATGGTTGATGTTGAAAACATTTCTCCAAAGTGGTCAGAACATAATAGTTAGGAGATGGGTTCAATCCTCACACTTCATCATTCTTATCCATGTTTTCAGAACACTCGGATTTTTTACAAGGATACAAAAAAAAAGATTTTTTACGTACAATCATCCTTTCTTTTACTGATCGAACAACCATTTACAGCAAAATACGACATTTTGGAGTGAGTGAGTATAAACATCGCACTGTTCAGCTACACGAGGGCTTTTGGCGACTGACCTCGTAATTTTGAAGAATGGTCAAGTGACGAGGACGACACCTGAGCTGGCACCTCCCTCTCCTAACTACCACAACACACCAAACGACATTTTGGAAGTGTGTGAGCCAAATAATCCTAGCAATAGTAAACAACGAAGTGTTGGTTTTGAGTCAACAAACGAGAGAGCGTGTTTCTGTTATGATGTGATCGTGACGTCACAGGAATTGTTTCATAATTGTATACAAACTTACGTGATAGGGGCTGAGTGATAAGAGCGTAAGTCCAATTCGCGCATGTCGTGGTATAATTTCGCATAGAAACTAAACTCAGTGGCGGAACAGCCCATGAGGACGAACTGTGTCCATCTCAGTTTTCATGACCTTGTACACTAAAGTGTACGAGCAGATTTTCCGGTTAGGTGGTCAGTCTGACGCGAAACTCTCAATGTTTAGTTCGCAAACAAGCTTGGTACTCACTTATCGACCCCCTGAAGGGTTGAAAGGCTGAGTCGACTTTGCCCAGCCTGGGGTTCGAAACCTGGACCTATGGTATAATCGCGATACGCTACCATTCACACAGCCACTAGGCTTCAAATTTCGTATATAAATTCATATAAATTATTTTTAATTAGGGTTGGAGACGAAAGAAAATAATACTTTAGGGGGAAAATGCTTAATAAAATCTTAGATAACACAAGTACAAAGTCGCAAACCGAAGTTTTTTTGATGGAGAAGATTTCATAAAATCTAACGAAGTGGTCTGCCGACTCAAATATTTTTTCTTCTCCCGCATAATTGCCTCGTAGCATGCTAATATATATTTTTTTATTCCTTGTTTTATTTAAATGACACGCTCTTCGTTGGAGTGAATGTTTTCTAAAATTTGTAATCCTTTTTCAATTAAAGTAAGGTCTTCTGTAAAAAAAAAAAAAAAAAAAAAAATTCAACCGTCATTCTCGATCTTCTGACTGAGCTGGGTCTAAAGTTCTTGAACTAATGCATGTGACCGCGGTAGCCTAGTGGTCAAGGTAACGGGCCGACGTCTCATGAACTGGAATCTAGTACCACGCAGAGGGGGCTCCTCCCATTGGTGTGATATGGGAGTTAGGAGAAGGGGCGGGGTGCCGTCCTCGTCACTTGAAAATGAGTCGCCAAAAGTCTTTGAGTAATGCGTCGTTCACTCACTTGTTCAAGCATTTCTGTGAGCTCATCAATTGTTAGCTCCCGATAGTGAACGAACTTCTAAATTTATTTGCCTGGCAACGATTTCTTCCATTTCACTAATTTTACTAATTTTTTTTTCTCAAACGAATCGATGGGATTCGAAAATCGCGTAACTCCTGGCTCGCATTAAGTTGGGATATTGTAGGTGGAGGTATTACTGTACTTTTGCCATAAGTTGTATTGGATTTTTCGGGGTAAAATGTAGGTAAATGTTTTCAGTGGAAAATTATAAAAAGGAAAACGGTAAAAAACTTTTTTGTATACTTAATTTTTTAAAAATAATGCATACTGAAACTGTGAAATCCTCCTTGGCCTTCATTAGTACTTGGAAATACGAAGACCCAATATTTGCATTTCCCTTCTTGTCAATGTTTTCAATTGTGATTGTTCTGTTCTGGAAAGTGCATCGGCTAATCCCTTGGCTGCACCCTCTTTGGCTGCTTGATTAAAAACAGCGGCTCTTGTTGTTTGACATCGGAGCTTGTTCTGCCAGTTCTTTGCCCTTGAGAACACGTCTTGTTTTTGTCACAGGTTGGATTTTGTTCACTTAATTTCGGTTGTTACAATCGTGTTTTTTTCTGATTGAAACTGTAGAAAAAGTGGAAATCGGGTCGGAATTCATTTAAACGTTGACTTAATTTTAAATTTTGCGATGTTTAAATGTTCAACCTGTTCTACTCAGAAAAAAATGTTTGTGTCGTCATTCCTTCCCAAATTTTCACGGGAGCTCTAATTGATCTTATGACTGTACAAATCTCAAACTTCTGTTTTGTGTGTGTTTTTTTTTCATTTGATGTGGATTATTTTTTTCAAATTTAACTTTTTGTCCAGTGACCGAACAGAAAATAAAAAAAAAAAAAAAGTTTTATAAATTATCAAGATTGATGAGAGGGAAAAAGTCAAATTTTCTTACAAGAGAAATTTGCTCAATAACTCGCTTTTCAATCCTACTGCCCCACAGGAGGCTCAAATTCTTTAGATGGGTACGGGTGTCACAAGCCCTTGTGATCTTTTCCAAAGGGTTTAATGTCTTTGATAAACACGTTTGTCACGAACCCGGGGTACCCTAGTGATCCTTCTCTATTTTCGGCCCTTCTTCTTCGTCCAACTCATCCTTTCTTTCTTTCTTTTCCTTTCGGAACCACACACAGAAATATATTTTTAAATATATATATGTTTTGATTAATAAATTTATTTTGATTGGGGGGGGGGTATTATATATTATCCATTGTTATTAACACAGTTTAATTTTCATTTTGTAGTGCATTAATTTGGTTTCATTTTTTAATTAATTTTATTTTAGATATTAGTATTGTGTTTTACTGACACCGTTGGTTTGCCAACCCGCATGTTTGCGTGTGTGGTGTCCCGTAAGGAGGAAAAAGGTGTCATGGGATACCTTTGTGTTCCCTTTGGCCCACGCTTTGCTGTAGGTGGAAGGCAGGAGTGAGCCTGCTTCTGTCAATCGGCTGGTGATAAGTTTCTTAGGTGTCCCCGGAGAAACATTGATGTAGGATTAGTGCTGCAGATAAGGGGATCCTCGCCCTGATGCTGTAGTGCTATATTCTGAGTGTACTCCAGGTAAAAGCCGTGTCTGGTTTTTGTCAGATGACAGGCACACTGCGTCCCTTGTTGGAGTCCGTGGTGGGTGGAGGCACTCCAGGATGACGTTTTCTTCGTGCTTATGGATCTAAATATGCAGTGCTTGGGTAAAGGCCTTGTTTTATCCACTTTCACCGTAGATGAGATTGCAGCTCATTCGAGATTTTTATTAGTAACTTTACCTAACAACAAATGTCTAAAAAGTCGCCATTTGCTATCCATAAAGCCTTATTAGGAATAGGTGGTGAACCGAAATCTATAAAACGATTAAGGTCCGGGGATCTACTGATCGAAACTCTGTCTGCTTTACAAACGAAATCCTTTCTTCTCGCGAAAACGTTTCTCAATTCACCTGCAGCCGTAAGTCCTCATAAAACTCAACTCTTTCAGAGGTGTCATTTCTGAACCTGACTTGTTGAGCACTCCTGAATCAAAAATACTTGAAGGATTCTCTGATCAGGGTGTAATTCAAGTAAGGTGAATAACAATACAAAAGATTCCATTATTGTTCCTACAAAACATTTAACTATAACTTTCAATAGCCCGAAACTACCAACAACGATCAAAGCTCGTTACTTAAACTGCAAAATACACGCATACATTCCGAATCCTCTGCGCTGCTTTAAGTGTCAGAGGTTCGGACATTCACAAATAGCCTGCCGTGTGCAATTGACGTGCTCTAGATGTGCATCTGTTAGTCAATCTTCGCTAGATTGCAGTCTGGAGCAGAAATGCATTAATTGTTCACGACCTCATTCCTCCGATTCAACTGTGCCCTAAATGGAAAACCGAAAAAGAAATTCAAGCAATTAAAACTAATAAATGAATTTTTTATATTAGCCCGAAAATTAATAGCCCTAGAATAATCTCAAACCTACGCTCAGACTGCCAAATTTTGAACTGTAAACAGTTCCACACAAACACATGAAAATATTATAAAAGTAAAATATGCCCAGCTTTACAATTACTTCAACCTCTAATATCCCCTACCAAATTTAAATATATCTCCTTCAGTTTCCACATCGTCGTCTTCCACTTAAGCACACCTCTTACCTTCTACATCGGCCGCGGTACCCTAGTGGTCATGGTATCGGATCGTGGCTGGCGTGTCAGGAGTTCGAGCCCAGTACCACTAAAGACCCATCTTGTAGGGGAGCGATGCACGTTAAATCTGTCCAGAGCTCAAACGTCCTACCATTAGTGTGTTATGGTAGTTAGGAGAGGGGTGCCAGCTCAGGTGTCGTCCTCGTCACTTGACCATGGTACAAAATGACGAGGTCCGTCGCCAAAAGCCCCCAGTGCGACGTTAATGTTTACTCACTCACTCATTTTACGAAATGAAAAAAAATGAAGGTGAATTAATAAGAAGTGGGCGATTAATTTATTTTACCAGTATTAAAAACTTTTAAAAGCAAACGAGAACCTGAAATTTTCTGCCTGACAGTATCTTGTTCATTTTTCCTATCCGATGAATTTTTCCGTCTTCGATTCTAAGCTGCAACCAATTTTTAGTAGCATTAACATCGGAATAAAAAGCTGCGGCTTAGATTCGAATACATATGGCAATATCGCTATTTTAAAGTCGCTGTATCTTTAAGTTTGCTTTTTTTTCTATTCAAAATTACTGTCTGCAGTGCCGATTTAAGCTTATTTCGGGCCCTGGGAGCAGAAGATCCACAGGCTCCCTTGGCACTGGAGAAGCGAAATTTATAACTAGAAAACCTGGGTTAAGTTAAGCCTTTCCGTGCCCAGGACGCTCGCTCCAAGTGCCCAATGGATAAGCCGACACTAACTGTCTGGTATTTTCTATAATTGAACATTTTCAATTCCCTGGTTAGGTCTGTCTAAATTTTTATATAATAGATGTTGCGGTTTCTTTGCGCAATACATTTTACACATAGAACTAAAGTTAATTCAGAATATATCCAATTAAATTAAATATGTAATAAAATTTTATATAAAATTCTTTTAGGACGATAATTAAAATATTGATTCGGTCTAGTTTATTTTTAAATTAGAAAATAAAGCATTCTCAAAATGATAATCCACTGAATAAACTTTTAAAAACACTTGCTTTAAAAAAATTAATTTTCTAAATATATAAACGGTGTTTTCGTTAGCTTACGACAAACATTGGTCCGAAGTCTCTAGGTGTACGAACTTGATAGTGAATCAAGACAAAAAGAACAACAAGTCTTCCGCAGTTCATCTCTTTAATATTCTGCCATTCAATTCGCTACAAACTATGGTGCCAGATACACCAGTATAAATAGTGGGAGCAATCTAGTTTTACCGTTGCCATGCAAATTAGAACAGGGGTGGCCAACCCGCGGCACACGCATGCCACATTGTGGCACGCGGGAGTAGTAACTATGGCACGCAAAGACTTATTGGAAAATTACAAAAATTTTATGAAAATATTACTGAATTAATTAAATTACAATAGAAAATTATTATGAAGAGAATATGTAAAATACAGAAATTTTCAGCGTGAGATTTTAAAGGCGCTAAGCAAGATTTTTCTTTTCTTCATTATAGCGCCAAAAAGGAGATCTTGCTCCAAAACAATTCCGCAGCATTGTAACGTTCCGAGAAAAGTGTTGTGAGTGGCGTGAGACTCAAAACAAATTCTCTCTCTCCCGGGCGGTCGAATCTGCCCGAAAAGTCACCCTCTCACGGGGGCAGTTAATTTTTAACATCTCGGATTTCCATTAGAATTTCAGCTTCCCCTTGTAGTGCTAAAGTTTGGTGTTTATAGCTATTGGCTGGCAGCGTGATGTCAGATAAAAAGGTTTTTCCGAAGGTGTTGGCTTTTTTCGATTTCTGTAGTATCAAGAAATAATTCTGCAATATATTAGGAGAGCAGTTGTTGATACGGTAGAAGTAATTCTATTTGCACAAAGTAGCCGCTTTATAAAGCAGAGGGAGTGAGAACTTGATCTTAATTATACACCGTACAAATTAAGAAGATAAGTATTAAATTATATATATGTTACTTTTTTAAAGTAATATGTTACTTTTTTAAAGTAATATGTTACTTTTTTAAAGTAGTATGTTACTTTTTTAAAGTAATATATTACTTTAATAGAACAATTATTATGTTGTTTTTCTTTCTCTAATTTTTAAATTGGAACAGATTGCAAAATGATATTTAATTAAAGATTTATTTCCTTCATCATCCATTTCTAAAATACAAATGTCATTAGAAATATAGTCTAGACCAGGGATACTCAACCTTGGGCCCACCGGGTTTTTTTAAGTGGCCCAGTCATAACCCTTGCTCTGAGAAATTCATTTATTTATTTATAAAAATTTGGTAGGAAATTCTTGTTAAAGAATCAAATATATCAATTTTGCTGTCGGTGTCGTATGGTTGCGATTTGATATCTTTTTTTTCTGATTACTGATATAATAGACAACAGTGGAGTACTGACCATTTTATGAGTGGAACTAATTTTTAACTCTCTTTCATATCATGCAGGTGAAAAATAATTCGAAGAAACTAGATTGTTTCAAAACGGTTGGGAAATTGACTATTTTGTAGTGAAAAACAAGCATGGTTTAGTAATTGTTTGATTTGTCACGAAATGCATTTAAAAAATACCAATAAACAGGAATCGTTCAATGACACTTTTCCTCGAAGATCTCTTTCAAAAGATGAGAAATAGACTTTCTTGAACAATCTTTGCAACAGCAAAAAAATATTTGTCAGTGGTAATGTCAAAGACACCCTAGGAAATTTGTTACGTCATTGGTTGTCACATTAAACCGTTTACTGATGCAGGAACTGTGAAAGAATAGTCTTAAATGCTTCCCATTAAGAAAAAAATTCAGTGACAAAAATAAAAAAAATAATAATTAAAAAAAGCATAATAGAAGCTATAATATTTTGGTCAATTTCCACATTTTAAATTTTCTATCTTATCTTAATCTTAAAGCATTTCTCTCCCCCTCCATTTATCTTCATGCTGCGGCCCGCGTTAATTAGTTAATATATGTATGTGACCCGGCAGAAAAAGGTTGAGTACTCCTGGTCTAATCTGTTGCTCTCTATCATATCCATCACATCTGCATTCTCGCGAACGTTTGCGTGAGTCTGGGCAACCCATCGGACGTCTGCGCATGACATGTAAAAATACTGTACCTCGTACATTTCCAGTCAATTTTAGTCGAGTCGATACTTCTATAGCTATAATATCTATCTTGAATGGGCATTTTACAATTTGCACGCACGCGCCCTTTAGTTGTAATTCACAGTATTAAGTATTTACGGCAGTATATTAAAATAAAATCATTGATACACTTTTAAGTTGCAAGCGAACATTCGACGATTATAAAGTATCAACAAGTGCACAGATGAGCATGGTTCCGAAAATTAAATCAATGAAATATTCTGAGGAATACTTAAATTTTGGATTTACCATTACTGAAGTAAATGGAGAAGAAGAAAAAAAGCCCCTGTATGTTATGTGTGAAAACTTACAAATCCGAAGAACATGTGGAAGTTGTTTTTAAAACCATTGAAAATCATTTAGCTTGACGGCAAAGAATTTTAAAAAGTATTTTCTTGCTGAGGACAACTTGATAACAAGTTACGAGTGGGTTAGGGAACCATTTCAAAATACTTCACAAGGGCTCTCAACTGCCGAAGAAGAAATGTCCATAGATTTTACATTTAATTTTGGGCAGAGGTGGATGATGAATATTCTACAGTGAAAAGAAAAGCATTTCGTATACTATATTACCCCATTTTCAACATCCTATCTTTGTGAAACCAGGTTTTCTGCGGTGGCTGCTTTGAAGACAAAGTATAGATCTTAGCTAAATATAGAAAAATAACTCAAAGTGTCAGTTTCTAATATTAAGTCTTCTTTTGAAAAATTTTGCTTTGCAAGAAGAGCCCATGCTTCCATGGGCTAATAATTATTAGTCACTAATAATTATTAAACTTGTTCTTATTTTAGTATTAAGAAATTCGTTAAATACCTTGTGCAGTACCTGATACATTAAAAGTATACTAGTTGAACTCCCCGCTCTTTGCACGATTTCCTATTTAAATAAATAAAACATTAGTCATGATAGAAGAGCCGAATTACAAGGAGAGTGAAATCAAGTGCACGACAATGTATGGAAAAATATAAAATGATTTTTAAATGAATGGGTCATATTTTGTAAATAGAGTTTTAAGCGAACTGTAATTTTAAGCCTCACAGAATTAGCATTTAGAATTAATGTTAAATAATGAAAAAGAATAAAAAATTCCGATTAAGAGTAATTGTGTTATCTTTTTAATATTTAAAGCGAGAAAGCTTCAAAATGTCTTAATTCGGGAGCAGGCGCGCACTCCATACTAACGTTAGAAGTCGCGCGGGGTGACTCAGTCACCCCAGTCCTTTTTTTATAATTATTTTTAGTGTGCACGATAAAACTCGTAATTCCAGTGAATAATTTAAGTAAATGGAAGTATACTTACCTACTTTCAAGGACTTTTCAATTTTTCTTTGATAATTTGAGAAAAAATCCAGTAAAACTGAACTTAAACGATTCAAAAATGTGCATGACCTTAATAAAGGACACAGACCACACACACAGACACTTTTCACTAATATTACAGGAATGTTATTTGCAGGCAAAACTGTAATATTTTGTTCAAGTTGTAGTTTTACTGTCCTTTGATGATCGATTGATGTTGAACTTTTTCTTACATGTATCTTTTTGACAGGGCGCAGTGTGTCTTGTGGTCACTTATGTATTCATATTTTAGTTGATGTAGTTTTTTAGGTAGCACTTGAAAATTTTACTTTCGCTTATCGCTTTTCTCAAATTAACTTTCGCTTTCAATGTGCATTATTTCAGCTTGATCAGGGGGTAAAAAGTGAATTAAGTCTTGCTTTTCATCCTACAGCTTACTATACATAAGCTGTAGGATGAAACACTGTAAATATTATTGAAATACTAATTTCAATAATATTTACAGTGATAAATTTTTTAACTTCCTAAAATATTTTGATTTTGGATCTGCGTTATGTTTCTTCTTAGAAAGAGTCGCATTTTAGCTTAAAAAAGAAACGTTATAAGGAAATCTCTCATCTTATGTGGGATTACAACAATTCAAACAAAATGTTTTTTGATTTGGTTTCAGGATCCAAGATTGAAGTTTTATTTGTGATGACGTAATATCGCTAGATGTTATATATAAATTATATCAGTGTAAATGTGTGTATTTTTTATTATGTCAGAAAGTATTTTGTTTTACTTCATTCCAGTTATTTTTGTAAAATCTTTTAATAGGCTTGTGCTCCCCCCAGGGGGGCGTGCCCCACAGTTTGAGAAACACAGCTTTACTCCAATGCGATGTAAATGCCTTTGCATGTTGTCATGTCCAGTAAGTAACAAATTTTCGGGAGGTGGTTTCAGTCGCTTTCACGCGGTACCTCCTGTTTAATCTAAACGACTGATAAATTATTACCTTAAAGTAACAATAAAATATAAGTTTCTACTTCTGTTTTATTTGTTATACCATTTTTTTTTTAACATTTTCACTGTATAGAACTTGCATATAAAAATATGTTTTTGGTGTAAATAACCCATTATAAGCCTATAAGTAAAAATTTTTCACTTATGTATATTTTTTAGTTTGGTGGAAAAGTTGGAAGTGGCATGCTTCCCAAAAAGGCTGGCCACCCCTGAATTAGACATTCAAAAATAAGAAAATTAAGAACAATATGCAAATTGCAACACTAGGAAAGAAGCGAAAGGTACAAAAAAAGGGAGGGAAGAGTAGAAAACTTTTATTGCTTTGTAATTAAGCAGAAAAGAGCGGAAGAAACTGCAGAATGTGAGGAGGAAAGGGAGATGGGCTTTTGGTGATACTTGAAAAATCTTCTGATGGGGTTATCGTAGGACAGGTAGGACCCAAATGACCTAGCTGGGGTCACTTCGGAAAAACATTACAATTCCGCGAGCCACATATAAAAATATATATGTGTATGGTAGATTAGGATTTCAAGGATTTATTAGAGTAAAAATTTAAAACAGAATGAATTATTATTGTTTTCAATATTTTTATATGTATACAAACATAGATAGTTTAATAATGATAATGCAGCGAATCAAATAATATTATTTAAAGATATTATAAGAAGATATTTGTTTCTCAACTCTTTCCCTGAGTTTTTGCAAATAGATCTCAATGCATATATTTATACATCGTAATTGATGTTGCTGGTTTTCGTCCGATAAATTTAAGTGCAATTTCCTGTTTGATAAATATACATATATCGGGAGAAAGTGAACTAATAGTAGGAATTGGAAAAAAAATGCATGATTTGTCTGAATTGTTGCAACAATGCACAAAAGCGTTGACTTTTGGAATTTTTCTCTTCAGTGACTAAACGGAATTTTTTTGACCGTACACTTGGGAATGGGATGAAAGCGGAGAATCCTTTTGAGGCTCGTTTGTATGAGGCCTCAGTGGAAGTGCGCCCTTCCCTGACGAAACAGCAAGTGGTTGACTCTTTTTCGTAGACGGAACTATCGATTAACATGAGCCTATTGTCCCAATGAAAGTAGGAGAATCTCGGTTATTAGCCCCCGGTGAATCCATTGCTTTTGATCAACTTTCCAATTACTCGCCAGTACAAACCATGGACAGTGCATTGAAACTAGTTTTGTTACATTTTTACCCTTACAGGACCGTAGGGTTACTAAGAGTAAATATTTGTGTGGAACTGTTTATTTTTTTTTAAATAAATAGAAATCATAATAAAAATACATGTGTAGTTTTATGGATCAACGTGCAGTTTATTTGTGGTATTTTTGTGTAGCATTTGTTATTTGTTCAAAAAAATTTCATGAATGTACAAAATTATACTTACCGAATTACATGAAACATGTGAAAAAACACAGCAATATATTATTACACGACACAACAAACTGAAATAAAGGTTTTTTCGTTTTCGCCTATTGTGCGTCGACGTTTTTTTTTTTTTACCGTAGACGTCCCTTTTTACGTAATTGCGTTCTCTTTTCACATTCTATATGAAGAAAAGGTTATAATTAAATACGAGACAATCGGAAGGAGAATGTTTTCCATTTAGTCATGAAAGGGTTTCTGTTTCATGGACTAATTGGATGGCGTCTTAATTTTCCTATTTCAATTGGTATTTATCTCACGAGAAACTTATGCATGGTTGCTTTTGGATCATGGAAAAAGTCTCCGAGTACTGAATCAAAATTTAAGTAATAATTTTGATATCTCAGAAGAAATAAGGAGTAATGAGAGGATAAAAATATACGATCTTTATACGTTATTCTAATTGTAAACAATGTGGCAAATATGTAATATGGGGGCTAGCGATCACGTGCTAGAAGAATGATGTACTTTTCTACATATTTTGAAGATGACTCTGCTAATAAAAGTCTATGTCTAAAAAATGCATAAATATTTTTGGTAATAACCATTGCGAGTCATTTTAATGCAAGCTAACATTATATATATACAGTGGTAGCGAAAATAGTGGACACTTTTTAAAATCGTTTTGTTTTTTACGTTTTATATAATTTTAACGAGAATTTAATACTAAATTCAATACAAAAAGCAAAATTCAAATATTTGCACCGCAAAAAGCGCTATCAAAAACTTGTGATACCGTTTGAAAACTCTTGTCCGGATGAGGTACCGATGAAATAAAAGGGAACTGATTGACAATATAATTGCTTCCTGGCATAATGTAATAACGCAGGAAGAGCTTAAAACTGTTTTCAGCTCAATGAAACATCGATGTGAAGCTGTAATAAAAAATAAAGGCTACCCTACAAAGTACTGATAACTCACTGCTATCATCAGTATCTAATTTATATCGGTAGTTATTGCAGCACAACGTTGTTTTTTTTGCGTTGCAAATATTTATTTTTTGTTGTATTGAATGCAGTATTAAATTCTTTTTAAAATGATATAAAAGACATTGCATTTTGTACAACGTAATATTTTGTACAATCATACAAACTTAAAAAACATAACAATTTTAAAAAGGGTCCACAATTTTGGCCACCACTGTATGTATATATATGTATATACACTCTGCTGTTTAAAGAAATGCAACATCATGAAGGAATCATTAGAATTAAATGAACTTTGCAGCAAATATCAATTATAGGATGTTACCTAAAATAGGAAAGTTTCAGAGCCACTGCGCATGCGTGACGTGCGCAGTGCCCTCTGAACTGATGCTGAAAGCGTATAAATAGAGGGCTGTAGCGGGACGTTGAAAATAAATAAGGATTGTTTGTTGGTGGCGAACGCTTAGCGACACCTGTGTATGCCTCCTTGACGAAATAAGGAAAAATTCCAACAGCTTACGGAGTTTGAACGGGGTAGGATTATCGGCCTTCGAAAAGGAGGATTTTCCTATCGCGCAATAGGAGCTCGTGTGCAGCGGAACAGTTTCACAGTTATACGAGTTTGGAAGCAGTGGACCGACGAACACCGAACAACTCGAAAAGCTGGCAGTAGACGATGGAAGGTGACGTCAGCGCGCGACGATTGACACCTTCCATCGTCTACTGCCAGCATGGTGGTGAATGACCGTACAGATCCTCCTGGCGGTTGGCAGCAAGTTGGTCTACTGCTACAGTAGTAGTAATTTCGGCTTCGTCAATTCGTTGACGTCTGCTGTACCGTGGATTGCGTGCAAGGGTGCCTTTATACAGGATCCCCCCCTCACGACAAAAATCGACGGCTGCGTCTGCAATGGGCTCATGAGCGCAGAGCCTGGCAAGCTTTTTGGCACCAAGTTGTCTTTTCAGATCGATCACGCTTCAATTTGTGGGACAATGATGGCCGCATTCGTGTTAGACGACATGCCGGTGAACGCTGCCTTTGTAAGTACGTTATCGAACGATATAGTGGCCTAATACCCGGAGTTATGGTTTGGGGTGCGATTTCGTATCATAGACGATCCAATTTGCTACGAATTGAGGTTAATTTCAATAGCAACAGGTACGTCCGTGAAATGCTATAGCTCGTAGTCGTTCCCTTCCTTCAAGGCATCTCTGGAGCTACCTTTCAGCAGGATAAATGCAGGCTTACATGTTGCAAAGATTGTTCGAGACTTCTGTTCAGCCCAACACATGCAACTTCTTCCTTGGCCTGCTTATTCGCCGGATATGTCGCCTATTGAGCACGTTTGTGATTTGGTTGGTCGGCGTCTCGCTCGTGATCTGTGTTCTGCAGCTTCAAATGACGAACTTTTGCTGCGTATGCCAAGCAATATGGAATTATCTTCCACAGGCAGACATTCAAAATCTGTTTGACTCCATGCTACGTCGTATAGCTGCACTTATTGCAACGTGTGGTGGCTACACCAAATACTGATTTCAGACACTTAATATTTTTTATTTTTGCTTTGAAAATTTCGTCATTTGTTTGTAGTAATACAAGTCGTTTGTGTGCATGTAATTTTATTTAATTTTGATGTTTCCTTTCTTTTTACAAACAGCATTATTTATATTGAGATAGATAGATAATACATTTTCCTTTCTTCAAAAGGAAAAATCTTTTCTGTATTATTTTTCCCAAACAGAATTAGTCGTGCTTTTTTATTTTTTCTCTTTAATATCATTGACCTTTAAATGGAATAATTTTTAGTGTGGCTAGATTCAGTGATGTGTGAGTGTGTTCAAGTACCTTGCTATTACCTGACCCTTCTTTCTGTTGTCACCTTTTTTTGTTTTTGAAGTTCGATTTAATTTTGGGAAAATATTTAATAAGTGTTGTCCACCACATAGGACAAAATGATAACTCTTGCTTTTAAAAACTTAACAACTTTAATTTGTCTTATAGAAGATTTAATCATATGCCAGCAGCTTTTGCGGCGAAAATTTCTCTTAGTGAGTACAGGAACTGAACATTTTACGCAAATTATACTACACAAACTCGAAGGGGGGGGGGGGCAATTAGCATGTTGCCATTGCCCAAAAGGTTAATACAGTCGACGGCGTTGGTAAAATACATGACAGTAAAATTTATTATTTTACATAAAATACATATATAAAATAGAAATTTTAAATAATAAGAACTGAATAGAAATTAAGTTAGGCATATAAATGAACATACACAGCACATTAATAATAAAAATACAGTTTGAATAATTATAAATATATAATTTGAATAATAATGAAAATACAGTTGCATCCAAATAGGTGTCAAGCTTACTTTAAAATAAATAAATATTAGTCTAAATTACAAAAAACAAATCATTAAGTATATTTAAACATCATCATTTAAGGATACGTCGACCGTAACTTCTGATCTTAAATGACTAATTACTTGTAGAACAAATGAAAATAAAAGTGTTCTCTAAATTTAAGACGCATGACACTAACCATGTTCTCTAATGAATTTAAAACACACTATCTGTGTTCTGGGGTTTCATAAATTATTTTCTCACTTAATGCCTGCTGTAATGATTTGAAGCATATTACAAACGGAGAGTAGTATTTCACCGAGGATAAAATATACCCAAAGATAATTTGATTCGACTGAAAATAAATGTGTATAAATCTAAATTCAAATTTATCTTTAAGTAACTCCATGTTAAGCATTGAAGAAATCGATTTGGTTCATAGAGATCTTGAAATTTACAATTTTGATTTTATTTTGAAATCTTCATTTTTTTTCAGTTACTTAAGCCAAATCATTCTTTAAGCTTGGCTTATTTGGCTTTTATTTTACAAGGTAAACAAAAAAGTTCTTGCCGTTTTTAATGACCCAAAAGAACATGACATGCAAACAGCGTAGCCTATTGTTAGTCCTCGAAGTAATCACCATCGGCATTCAGCACCTTCTACCAGCGTGTCTCTAGTTGTTCAATCCCCTTGCTGTAAAACGGGAGGGGGGGGGACGCAAAGAAGTCGCTGAGAGCTTGGCGCACGTCTGCTTCATTGGTGAAGGATTTACCACGAAGATGATTGTTCAGGGAATGGAAGAGGTGGTAATCTGATGGTGCAAGTTAGGGTAAGTAAGGAGGATGGCACAAAGTCTTCCATCCAAGTTGCTGTGTCGTATTCCTGGCCACCCGTGTGACATGCGGCCTCGCGTTATCATGCAATAACAGTACACCCTTTCGATTAACCAGTGCTGGCTCCTTCTGATGCAATGTCTGTTGTATACATTCCAATTGCTGCGAATACAGGTCCGCAGTGACCGTTTGGCCGGTTGGTAGCAACTCATAGTCAACCACTTGACGACAAGTCCACCAGACACAAAGCATAATCTTTCGTGGGTGTATAGGTGGTCTTGCGCTCTGCGGGACAGTATCCTGGGGTGACAACCAATGTTTGGAACGCTTGGGTGTGCCATACAGGACCCACTTTTCGTCACTGGTCAGCAGCACCCGATTGAATATGGATGCTCTACGGTGGCGAGAAAGCAACGATAAACGGGCTGCCTCTCGTTGTTGCTTATGAACCTCCAACAGCGTGTGAGGAACTCACTTGCTCAGCCGGTACCTCTTACCTTAGCGGTGCAGATGAAGTCTAACTGTTTCACTGGAAGGGTTGAATTGTCTGGCAAGTTCACCACACGTTTGACTACTGTCCTCCCCAATGGCCGCTTGCAGGGCTTCGTCATCCAAGGCCTGTGGTCGTCCTGTTAGAGCTTTATCACAGAGGGACAAATCTCCCGACCTGAATTTTTGAAACCAATGCCTTGCCGTACGTTCATTGACAGCACTATCCCCAAACGCTTCACATATTCGGCGACTTGATGCAGTGGCTGATAAGCCTAATTCGAAATCGTAAAGTAAACAACCCCGAACGACCTCCTTCTAACGTCCATTTCGCTTCGCTACTGTACGAGTTCCGATTAATGAATGTTAGCAGTGGACCTGCGTTTATAACAACTGATATTCCTACTCTCGACTGACGGTTTCTCAATAACGTTTGATTTAATATTGTATGATTAGATTTGGATCATTTATATATATATATATGCATGCATGCCGTAGTTTGTGTGTATTTTGTTTTATAACTTTATTTTTAGAAATATATATTTTTTTCCCAATAATTGTAGAGCATATATTTAAGTATAAATAAAATTTAACCTGAAAAAATTCTTTTATTTGACGGGATAAAGTGTTTGATTTTTTCCACATCTCTGGGAGGGAGATACATATTTTTCTCCGCGACCCGCATTCTTGACGGGTGAGCTCTTTGAGGTCAATGAACGGTGGCCACCCCTTTTGGATTGGGAGGGCTTGTCTGGAAACTTGACGTCAATCGAACGTTACTTTTTCGTGTGACCTTTCTTTCTTTTGAGGAGTTAAGAGTAAAATGATCGATTCTAATTGATCTAAAAAAAGTTATTTAACGGATATTACTGTTGTTTCTGACAGATGTTTTTCGAATGCAATTTTATAAATAGTCAAATAAAAAAGCAAGTGAAACTGAGGGTCCATGCGAATAGTAAACTGCAATGAGTTTGGGTGACGCCAGATGCTATTTTTATACATCAGCACGCAATCTCTCTTTGTGCGTTTTGAGCACCAATGAAGCGTCTAATGATCTTGATTGCTCTCTTGTTAAAAGAACGAGGAAATGAAAAAACATCTCATCTCTTTTGAATTCGACTGTTAATATTTTCAAACATTTCAGAATACGTTGATGATGTTTGAATATTTGCAAAGATCTTTTTTCTTCCTTCCATTAGATCTATTCAGATCAAGTGGAGGATAGGTATATGATGATGATGGCGAACCTATGACCCGTGGGTCAGACACTCATTCCACGATTGTTAGGCAACCACTTGTTTATTTACGTGGGTTTATTTAAATTTTCTAATTTGTGGGGATTATTTATATTCTATTTGCATTTTTTCAAGCACAGCATTGACACAAAGCAATTTAAATGTTGTCTATAACCTTCAGTATGATCATTATAGTTCCAAAGTTACGTAAATGACAACAAATGTGTATGAAAGAATATAGTATTTGAAATAAAACAAAAGAGTGTTTACAAAAAATCAAATAAAGTGGATAATGTTACTCACAATTTTTTTTTTAAAAAAAATATCGACAAACCAAAGCAAATAACCATATTTAAAGAACTTTTTTTTGGATAAAAGGCACTTTTGTATGGTTATTTTCTGTTATGTTTGTAGAAAGAGACTTCCATAGCACTTGTATTGTCCCTTCCCTGTTTCACCTTGTGAGGCGCCATGCGTATATGTCTGTTATTCTCGATACTCGCAATTTTTGGCTCGCAGTTTAAGGCGCGCCTATACCAGTCAGTACCAATGTTGAACTTAGTGTCATCCATTTCGAACGCATTTAATACAAAAGTTTTTCTCAATTATTGTATTCTAAATATAAATATTCTTAATTGTAGCCCTGTACTATGACAGCAGATAAAAAAATTAAAAACAAGCCTCACAAGTTCCCTGGCCATATTAAGCTGAATGGTCTGATAAATATGGTGTGATTGAGAAAGCAATAAAATAGTTATATGTGTAGTTTGGAATGAAAAAGTGACTTCACGCACATACCAGGAGTGACAAAGAAGGAGAAGAAAAAAAACCGAGACTGGTCCAGTAAATCATTGTCCTTACAGAATCAGTTATCCGTGATATTTTCACCTTAAAAGTAGTTCCCCTCTGTATTCACACACTTCTGGATTCGGTACTACAATTGCTGGTAACAATTCTGGAAAGAGGTTTTTGGAGGAAACTGGAAATTCTCCGATTTTGCCTGAACCTCTTGAACTGAGGTAAAATGGGTTCCTTTTAAGCAACATTTAACTGTAGTGCGTGATTTGTCTTGGTGCAACAGTCATTCATCACTCCCCAATTCTGGCCTTTTTTCCCTTAATTTTTTCACGAAGTCTCTTAAGTACTTCAATGTAGTAGTGTTGATTAACAGTATGTTTTCGTGGATATAATTTCTGAAGTTTCTCAAGAAGTTTGATGTTGATTTGACATTTTCCCGGCAGAATGCAATTGCACGTGTTCACTCAATGACTCAGTACTCCTAATTGACGTGATAGATTAAGGCGAAACTGGCTACATGGATAGAGAAGGAGCCTTGGGATGAATCATGAAAACAGTTGCTGAAAACTCCACTCATCTTTCAAGCTACACACTTAGTTTCGTTTTTTTTTGGGAGGGGGGTTACACCTTGTATAATGTTTAAAGACATTTTGAAACGCTGTATTTCAATCTCGTCATGTCAACATATGAAGATAGAAATTTACAAAAGAAAAAAGAGAATTTTTCTTAAAGCAGCGTTTTAAAAAGTGTTTTGGTTGCAAAAAATAACATTACAGCTGTGCTGGTTTCCAAGCTGCCAATTGCATTGCTCGCCACGAGAAACCTTTTTCAAAAAGAGAATTTGTATTTAAAAAAATTTTTTTTTAGAATGTAGTCCTACATTTTGTGTTGATTTTAAAGAAAAGGACCTGATTATATAAAGCGTATAAATGAGTTAGCTATAAGTCGCAATATAATTAAAGATCGAATAATAGAATAAGAAAAAAAATTTTTTTTCGCTAATACATAACGACTTAAATTATGCAGAAATTTATTGAATTGCTTTAGATGAGAGTAATGATGTAAATGCCTCTGCACAATTAGCAGTTATTGCTCTGTATAAGTATGGAAATATATAATGAATGAAGAGTTAATAAAACTAATGACATTGTGTGAAAGGGTAATGTACCGGTGCTTGATATTTTTAAAGAATTTGATATTGCATTTAAAGAAATGGATATTGACCTTCTCAGAAAACAGTTTCTATTATAACAGACCGTGCACCTAGTATGGTATTGAAAAACATTGGATTTATTCAGTGTCTTAAGCAAAATATCTCACATTATCTGATTGAATTCATTGTTAAGAGTACACCAGCAAGTTGTATGTGCGAAGCATGGCTTAAAAACATTTTCCAGTTTAATAAAATAATCAATTTTATAAACGCAACAGCTCTTTATAAACAGCCATTAACGCAATTCTTAGATTAAATAGAATGCCAATATTCAGGGGATTTCACATACAATTTTCGATGACTTAGTTTCGGTCAAGTCCTTAATCGCTTTGTAACGTTATAAAAAGAATTCAAGCTTTTTTTAATTGAAAAAATAGTATCGATTAATTACTCAATATACAGTGGTTAAATGACTTAATGTGTTTATGCGACATCACTCAGCATTTTAATGAACTGAGTAAAAACTTGAAGGGCATGGACTAATAGTTTTAATGATGTTTGAAAACATAAAATTATTTATGACGAAACTTAACTTCTTTACTAAGGATTTCGAAATGAAAATCACACGAAATATTTTCCTCAATTACAAAAAGATTTTCAAAACACAATAACTTTGAAAACTCCTTTCCCATTTAAAGAAATTGCAATTATAAATATTTAATGATTCTTCAGGAAATAAAAATTGCTTTTGAGGTGAGATTCACTCAATTTAAAAGTTTGGAAAATACTTTTCACTTTATTTTCTATCCATACAAAACAGAATTTGAAACAATGGAGTTAACCCAATTTATGTGCCTAGGTATCGATAATTTACAAATGAAATCAGTTGAATTTCGAAGCAGCGTAGTGGGGAAAACACAATCTCTGAAGACTTGATTTCGGAAGTAGAAGGAAAACTGTGTCAATAGATCCCGCAGTAAAAATTGAAAATATTGTATGAAACGTATGGGTTTTTTTTTTACCAAATAGAGTTTGATATCGATGAAAACACTGGTCAACAATGTTTGGGTCCACATTTTCACGAAAAAATTGTTTTCTTCAATGACCTTTGTAAAATCTTCTAACAGAAATGACAGGGAATTAATTAACTGCAAAATGCGTTAAACTAATGAATACGAAATATGAACCTAATATTAAAAAAACTGTCTAAAATTAAACAGCAAAACATATTTTATTATATACTTCATAACCAATTTTGTTATACATATTAATAAATAATATTTCATAATATATATTGAATGTAATTTTCGCTATTTCTTGTTCATTCAAACGCTTATTGCCATTTGCACCAAACACTAAATAATTTTTAACCCCACTAAAAATTTTCAAACTGTCAAACCATGCCCAATTTTACCCGTTAAGTCAACTGCTTTTTTTAAAGATATTTAGTTTTAAAAATACCCATTTAAAAATTTTTAAGCTTAACTCTGGTGCAAATGGGCATTAGTGACCCACGAGCTAGTACTATATATATAAACAAATTATGAACAAAATTTGACCCACGTCTCAAAAAGGTTCGCCATCCCTGCTCTAGGAAATGGTTTCCCTTGATACTAAAAGGCTGTTGTTGATGCTATGTTTAGTACATACATTAGTATCATATGCATGGCATACAGTTGTGTCTTTTGCATAATGTAAAATATTTCTGTATTCTATGTAATCAGTTGGTTGTAAAATTTATGGATTTGTTATTTTTCTAATCAAATGTAGTAGATATGAAAATAAAATTTATATTAAAATTATAGAAAGATACTTAGAAGAGAACTTGTGGAGTTGAGAGAATTCTATAGTTTTTTAAGAAATTCATTTCCCCGCAAGATATAGATAATGTGTGATATCTTCGATTTTTGAAAATCTTGTGCCAACTATGAGGAGTTGAATTTTGAAGACGACGTTTCGCTGAAAAAAGGATTAATTTTAACTAAACACTTGAAAAGATGTTAGATTTCGGAAGTGTATGTTTTATTTGAATAAATAAAAAGAAACCTTTTACATATATATTCTCTTCCGAAGAAGCAAAGTTTAGTACATGCAAACATACAAGTTAACTGCTATAGATCAATCCAAATTAAAGAAAAAGGATTTTGTCAGATCATTGTTTTCTTTTAAATGGGATGGTCTGAGAATGGGCAATAGAAAATAAATTGTTTTAAACTTCAAGTTTCTTTATTAAATAGGTGCACAAAGTTCCAAGGTTTTTAATTACTGTTTCATTACTGTGGTTGATTGTTGCTCTGACGCCTCTTGGGACATGTGCCAAACTCTAGATTAAAAGTCTTTTAATTCTAGGTCAAATGTGTGAAGAGCTACTTGCACGAAATATTTATGATTTAAAATGTTGGATGGGATGTTTCATGATCAGTGGGCATTTATTCTAAATATTTCTAACAATAGCTCTGTTATTTTAAAATTACACACAGTATCATTTGATGAAGCTGAAAGAAAGTAACTTTTGTATCATTTTAATAAAGCAATAACGATATTGTGCTAATTTTATTTCATTTTGATTAATAATGTACTCTGCTACATCCTTTGACGCGAAATTTTTTTTTTCTCGTTTGGGTAATTCGAAATGTAGGATTTTTTTTTTTTTACTCTTCGTAGAGGGGGATATTTGTAGCATTATGCCCCGTTTTTAAATTTTTACAATGCCAAATTTATTGCAGTGTTTTACTGTTGAATAACTTTTGAATATATATTTTTTTTATTCTTTGTTTTTTTAAGAGTGGAAGAAAACGAGAGAAATATCCTGGGTCATGGTCGCTGTTTTCCTTCTCTGCTTTGCTATGCCAGATTAAATTTCATTCGTCATTTCCTCCATCCTGCTTTCTTTCTCTTTATGCTTTTTGGAATCAAGACATGACCGCAGTGGTTTTAGCCGCTGACAAAGCTTCTTAATATGTGTAATATCAGTGTGATATTAATAAATAGCTAAAATTGTAACTGCACAGAATGGTTTATTCTGTCACCTAGCATATATTAGTTTCGAATTCTATCCCAAAGCAAAAGAACCTAAGAAATTCGTGAAATATTTCTTTGCTGCTTCGATGTATAAAAATAAACTATTTAACTACGCTTCATTTTAAATTTCTTTATCTTATGTTTTTTGGCTAAATATTAGAATTATTTTACTATTGTTAAGTCTCTCATTTAGCTACTGTTTTTATCAACTCCTTGTTCAGGGAGTTTATGTACGTGTTTAGTTCCAGACGTGTGTTCACACGATTGAAAATAGAAAGAGCCTAAAGTTGTCATTGACACATTTTTCCGACTTTTATTCATGAATGAAACTTTAAAAATTAGATAAACATAATTTTTTTTTTGCGTGTGTGTTTATTGCAGTTTTATTTATTTGTTAAAGCGTTGAGATTATTTGTTTTCACACATATGTTACATTTTTTAAAAATGTTTAGAATTTTTTTAAAAAACTGAAATAGACTTTCAGCTGTCTGTGATCATGTTTCATCAAGAAATTTGTAAAGACGTCAAGATCGATTACCCCTGGAAGTTAAAAATATTTTTCGATTGAGGTAGAGTCGTTTTATTATTATTTCGAAATCTAGTTAAAGCTTCTTTCGTTCGTTGCATATTTTTGCAACTCGCTTGCAAGATTTCGTTGCCGAATGGTCATGGACGCAACCTCGTGTCCGACTTTGTTAAGTCGAGTGCTCGAAACCGTGTAGAAAGGCTGATGCGTGTGTTAAATTTATCGAAGCTCAAAGTCCTCCCGTTTGCATGGTGTAGAAGTTTAAACAGGAGGTGCCGGCTCAGGTGTGCTCCTCGTCTCTTAACTATGGTTAAAAATTACAAGGTCCGTCATCAATAATCCTCATGTTGTTTTACCCGTGCAACGTAAGTTAAAATCTAATCGAACAATTACAATGTCTGTCATAAAAAGCCCTCGTGTTGCTTTAGAGTGTGTCGTCAATGAAAAATGAAATGCAGATAGTTTTGATTTTCTTAAACTACAAACCTGACTAATATATTGTGGAATATTATGTTGCTTTTTGACTTTGAATTAGATTTCATACGAAATAAATGCTGCATTAAAGACAATGGTTTTTCTTTTTAATAATTTTAATTTCAAAATTCACTGTGCAGTTAGATGTACATCAATTGACTGTAGTTACAAATTTTCTTTGTTTTAAATATATTTCAAAAAGAAACTTTCTCTAAAGTTGTGTGTTACTCAGTGCCGATTTAAGCTCAATTCAGGTCTAGGCGCACAAGATCTACGGACCCCCTTGTCACTGGCTGATCGAAATTTATAACCAGAAAATCTGCTAAGTCCAGCTTATCCGGGTCCCTGCCCCTAGCACCCAATGGATAAACCTGCACCGGTGTATATTCTTATCTTGTCAGAAAGCAACAAATTTGTTTCTACTTTTTGAAAGAAATTTATGAAAGATTCTGATTTGTTTGCACATTTTCTAATTATGCTGCAAGTGTTAATAAAGAATTCTCCTTTACTGATAGTTGTAAAACTATTACCTGAATCCACTAAAAACTTTATTTTTCTATAAATTATATTATAATGTATCTTTTTAGTGGTAATATTTTTAATGGGAAGGGGGGGGGGGTATTATGTAACCAAGTGGCAAAGTGTATTATAGATGATTAAATATTAACTGAAAATATATACCTAATGTTTAAAATGTACCATTTTCTTACAACTAGATCAATAATTATTCGAATTCCACCTTTAATTTTTGTCTTTCGATTGAATAAAAGTTTATGAGTTTTTTTTTTCGAATTACACACATTCTGATTATATTTTATATGCTTTATCTTTCAGCTATTTTTTGATTTTAATGCTGCATTGAATGTTTGATGCTACTCCCATACAAAAGGTTAACTCTGCCTCTTTATGCATTGCTCCTCAAGTTCAAAAAATCAAATTTTTGGAGGTAAGTATTGAGTTTTTTAAATCTTTGTATTTGTTATAAATAACCTAATAATTTTTCTTAATAATACTAGGCAACAAAAACCAACTTTTTGTCTATTTCCTAGTTTTAAATAGCCTTTTCTTACTAATTTTGGGTTAAAAAAACGAATATGTAAATGAAATTTATTTATTAGCTCTTGTTTTTAAGATATACCACAACTCATCCATCAATTTATTGGTAAATTTGAAGAACATAACATTACTAAATAATAAATACAATACAATAAGTCTATATTTCAAGAAACGGTACTCATATCAGAAATCAGTAGTATTTTTTAGTTTTTTTCCTGTGAACATTTCCTTTTGAATTGCCTCTTGGATGTCAAAGCCAGAGTTTCTCTTATAGCAGTAGTCTGCGAGCATTGACTCATCCCGATATATAAGTTCCATTGCTGCGATATCCTGATAAAACCTTTCACCGTGTTCACGTCGCTTACAGTTCCACGGTTTTTAGGGGAAAATCAAAATGGGAATGTAAGGAAATGTATCTTTAGAGACATATTGCATCCTAGGTCATGCAAACTTTGTAGGAGTTCTTTCACCATCTGTTAATAGTTCTCATCTTTTTTGCTGCTTAGAAATCTTCATAGCACACTTACAAAGGCTTAACAGGCTCTTTTCTCTTTCCCTTCCAGAATTTGATTCAAAGTGGGGCCCTTCAGAATTTTGCACGTATTTGCGTGCCCCCGAAGATTCTTGGGAATTTCGATCCATTTGAAAGCCTCTCCATCCTCGTTCATGGATTTCAAAAATTCTTCATGAATACCAGTTTAATGTGCAGGGATGGAAGCAGAATGTCATTTGGGACATTTCTCTCACCGGATTTCAGATTTTTAGACGCCCGTTTCTCTTGTATGTAGTGCAATTTTTGATCTGTACTGTCCCACAAACACAGAATGTAGCAGTACCTGGTATAGCATAACTGCATTCGCATGAGTAAAGCAATGACTTTCAAGTCACCACAGATCTATCATTTATAATCCTCATATTTTTTTAACTCTAGAAGTAATACTGCTTTCAAACTAAGCTTGGAAGAGTCTATAAACAACCTCCAGTTATTTAAGTCATAACTGATGTTCATGAAATTCATCAAGCCTGTTGACATCAATACAAGCAATCAGATGTTCTTTCTTCTTAAAGAAATGAAAAAGATTCTTTTCACGAGTCCTGTACTCTGTAATCTTGATGCCTGGTAGGAGTAGACTCCATTGTTATAGTCTGGATGCCAAAAGCGCTGCCTTCTGCTTTGGCAAGTCAAAATCTCATACAAAGTCACTCAATTCTGCTTGATTTAGTCTGTGGGGTTCATTTAAATCTTCTGCTTCGAAATCTGGGTCATGGGATGTCCCAGGTCTAATGAGAATTCTTCTTCAACAAAATCCCTCACAATCTCATACTTTTTAGGTGTGTCAAGAATTCGCATATCAGCTGAGTGAGTAACCTGCTGAATGGCTCGTGGAATGCATGGATGCTGCAAACAGTCTTTCTTCTTTCTTGACCAACCCATGTTCATGGGGGCGCCATACAGAAATAACAATTATCTATATGGTTAGTTGGCTCACACCAAACTATGGGTACAGCAAACTGCATTGCACGTTTTTTCCCACCCACCACTTTCGCAGTCTCAAGGAGCAAAAGTTACAACATACATGTTGGGCTGATGGTTCGCTTCTGGGCTAAGTCCTTTCATTGAAAACGTAACAAAAATTGTCGGGGTTATTAACACAGTTCCGTGGAATTCTAATCTGAATGCAGTTAATGGAAAAATTTGGATGATATGGTACAGCGTAGATATTCCACGTAACTGGTCTAAGCAGTTTTTGAGACTAAATTTATTGAATTGATTTACCTTGAGTTGCAAGTCGAAGAACAGCGAATATCACTTGAATCGTGCACTACTTACTGTTCTTTGTTCTACTGATGCTCTTGGTTACACTCAAAACACACCTGAAGATAGTTAGTGCAGTTTTACGCCTTTCGTTGAATTAAAAAGTCGATTCTGAGGCAAGAGCTTCCATCTACTAGCTCAAATGAGCATCAGAAAGATTATACACGTAAAGTAAAGATGAATAAAATTGCAGCTATTTATGAATAGCGAGGAGTTCTGATTCGTGAAAACAAGAGCTAATCTTAAGTTTTTATGGTGATTTTCATGTTTAGCAGGCCAAAATACTTCATAATAAACTATTTTTGAACCCGAATCAATTTTGATGTTGCCTAGTGTAATTAATTTTTTCAATTAGGATCCGATCTTTATCTGGATTTTAAGTGTAAAAATATATGTATTGGAAACTTCTCTTTGTTCGAAATTATCTTTTGCCCTTTGATTTTGTTTTGCTTTCTAGTATGGTTAATAAACTATCAATCCACTGCTTAATGATTTAGTCTTCGTTATCTTAAAAAGTTAAATTAACAAAAATAAAGCAGTTCTTTCTTTAAGTTCCTTAAATCATTTAAGAAAGAAGTTATCCCATAAAATTATTTTGTGTACTTTAAAACCATGATTATAATTATAAGCATTGCATTCATTAGACTGAAAGTTTCTTATGTAGAACACTTTGCATTTATTGTCAGTAATATTCTTTGGCAATTTTTAACATTGTTTATTTCTGTTAAAGCAAAGATTCCTAAATAATTTTAATGCTTTAGAGTTGTGTTTTTAGGATTCACTTTAAAGTGAAAGGACGAGGTGACTTTTGTCCCGAGTGTGCTTTTTCAAAGGCCTCAAAATTCCGATTGTTAGCACCTGGTCTGCACATATGGACAAAAAGAAGCCGGTCAAACGGCCTCGCATGGATACAATACCTAGTGAGTTTGTTTTTACTATTTTAATATTGATTGCCGTAACGATAAGTAATTCTGATTGTAGATTCTTTGTTTCACAAGAAAGGGAGTTTACGATTTTTAGATTAAAATTTTGCCTCAATGTATTGTGATGTTGCTAATTGTTATATCGAATTCTCTTGTACAATAAATTTACTACACTGTTCAGTAATTATTTCAATTAAGTTTAAATTTCTGAAAATGGCTTTAAACATTTGATTTTAAATTTTTTTATAAAATAATAATAGTTTTTTTTTTAAGATTAGGTGTTTAAATTTTGTGCAAATTTTGCTTTTTCTTCTTTTTTTAACAGTAGTTGTTATACACTCACTTCCAAAAGTTAAGCACGAAGATGTTAAATGTAAAAAAATCAACAAATACTGCTTTGATTGAAACAAAATTTGGCAGTAAAGTAGCATATATATTTATACATAAAACAAAATCAATAATTATATACACAAAATAAAACAATATTAAGTTTTTGTAACTTATCAGATAATGTCATACTGGACACTTAAACAGAATTATGCATAAAGTGAAAATAAACAGCATAAAATGAAAAAAAGGACATTAATAGGGTATGTGATCCCCTCTCATATGTATGCAAAGTTTGCACCTTCTGACCATGCTTTCAATTAGGTGGTCAACCACCGCAGAATTAAGCAATCGCCATTCTTCTTGTAGAGCAGTTTTCAGCTCAATAAGAGTGGCTGGAGGTGGAAAACGTAAAGATACAGCACGGCCGAGAGCATCCAAGATTTCCAATGGGATTAAGGTCGGGCGAATATGCTGGCCACGCCATACGCGCAATCTCTTCACTCTCCAGGTAGTCATCGACGTTGTCAGCTCTATGGGGACGTGCGTTATCGTCCATTAAAACAAAAGTAGGGCCAACTGCTGCAGCGTACAATCTCACACTGGGTTCTAAGACTTCATCTCAATACCGGACAGCCGTCACAGAACCCCGTTTAAAGATGTACAGGTCGGTGCGGTATCCAAATGAAATCCCTGCCCACACCATGATACTTCCGCCTCGGAATGCGTGATGTTTTGGGACTGATTGCGTGTTCCTTGCTTACGCCATATCCTTATACGCTTGTCATCTGACTCCAGAGCAAATCTTGACTCATCAGTAAACATGACATTGCCCCAGTCAGGCATAGTCAAATTGCCATGTTCCCGGCACCCCTTTAATCGTGCCCCTCTTGATTGAACGGATAGAGGAACGCAAACTCGTGGTACCCGGGCATACAGTCCATTCATATGTAATCTTCGGCGTACAGTAGCTGCAGATATAGCCTTACTAATGGACGCTGTAACCATAGATGTCACACGTGTGGAGGTCGCTCTGTGAATCCGCTTGGCTACAATAGCAATATATCGATCTTCCGCGCGGGTTGTAACCCTTGGGCGATCGCCTACGAGCCTTTGGACAACTGTCTGTGTGGTTTGGAATTGTTTCCATAAACGTGAAATTACAGAATGATTAACGCCGAAGGAAAAGAGCAACATCTGTGATCGACTGTCCTGCTTCAATGCGCTCCGCTGCACACCAGGGCTCAGAATCTTCCATTCGTTTTCTGGAAGTCATAGAAACACGTATGTCTTGAAAACAAATTGTACGAACGTTTTAAACACCTTCTATCAGCACTTATAATCAACTTCTGTAACCCTTCATAAAGCTGGCTTCTTATAAGACTACCCTTTTTCCATATTTCTTGACATGAAAGCACGATTGGCTTTTACCTAACATATTTGCATACTTCCATACTTCCTTTGCAGCGAATTGCATCCTCTTCAACTCTTTTTATCTTCTGGAAATTAGCATTTTCCTCTCCGTGCTTCACTTTTGGAAATTAGTGTATGCAAATGGAAAAGTATGTCGCTGTGTGTGAATGTTATGTTTCAGAATGTCATTTTTTGTTAATAGAACATTGTCCCAATTTCTATGTGTATATGTGTATTAATCTGTGTCATTACACTAAGTGCTCTGCGCATGCCCTCAGTGGTTGTGATGTCCACTAATAAATATGTTTAAAATGAAACATACTTTTAATTGGATACTGTTGTCTATGATTGTGATTCTAAAGGACGAATTCAAATCAAAAAGATTTTTTGGATTAAATTTAATGTGTATGCATGGAACAGTATTGCAATTGTAACTTTTTGTATTATATTAGGTCATATACATGTACACTAATTTTTTATTGGAACTGTAAAACTGCTTGTTTGCTGAATTAATTTTCTTATTTATTTGTCATGAAACAATTCTGAAACATTTCTGCTTGTCTTTCAGATCACTCGTTATTGTCCTGTATATTCCTATTATTCCCTTTTTTCTTAAATTGTAGTTTTCTGACTACACTCAAGTTCTTATATGAAGCAGTTTTCTGAACTCTGTTGGAGGATAACATTTCATGAACTTTAATTTTATTCTAAAACGTTGTAAGAAAATCACAATAATCCATTGTTAAAAAGTTATGCATAAGTAGGTGAGAATTTTTAACAAATTTGTTTTATTTCAAAAGGGCTGTGGTAGTTTAGTCACGGACATGTGGCCGGCATGTCGTGAGTTTGAGCTCCAGTACCGCTGAAGACCCAGGGTGTAGTGGCGCTGATACACACATAAAATCTGTTGAGGCATAAAGCGTTTAACGTTGGTGTGATTTGGAAGTTCTGAGATTGTATGTCATCCTCGCTACTTGCCCATGCTTCAAAACTACTAGATCCTTCGCCAATAGCCCTTGTGTTGTTTTATAGTGTTATATTAATAAACTCTCTCTCTCTCTTCATTCAAAAAGAATAGTGATGCTTCTTTTAGTTCCAGTTTTCCTCTTTTAATTTTTTAAACTAACCGCTTCTTCGTCATAGAAAATTTTAATATTGCTTTTAGTAAATTTTAAATCTTCTAAAGCTATCATTCAAGTATAATTTTTCTCATAACAGTTTCAAACAGAGATCTACTTTCATCTGATTTTAGAAGGTAGATATTTTTCCTTTTGAACAGATAACATATGTAATAACATGTTTATTTAACTAGATTTTTTTTATTTTCACTTTCTGACAACAGATGGTACAACTAAAATATTACTGCTATCACTAAAAATGTTAAGGATGTTTGTTTCATGTATATGAAAGTCTATGTAAACTGAAGAAAACCAGCATGAGTCCCTTCTGGTGCAAATGTCCTGAATTTATAAATGAATTCAGTTAATACTCATTGTAGTCGTGTTTTGTTTAGCTGTAAGAGACTGTCAAGAACCTCATTTTGTTTAAGTTTAATTATTTACGCCATATTAGCAGAATTAAATTACAACCTGCATACTAGGTGACAAGAGCTTGAGTAGTTTTTCTAGTGATCAGAAAGAATGCTATATATACAAAAGATATGAGCGCTATTTGCTACCATAACAACAAAATCATGTTAACATTTAATATTAAGTCATTATCTTTAACACTTTCCCTTGTTAACTGGATTTTGTCAGAATATTCCCAATTGATTACACAATGTCAATAGTCTTGACTTCATGAAGGGTTTTGTCAAAATGTCAGATACTTGTTTCTCAGTTGACACTTGTTTCATATTTAATTTTCCCTCTAAGACTTTCTCACACACAAAGAAGTGTTTTATTTATACGTGATTTGTCCTTTGATGACATTCAGGGTTGTGTGACAACTTTACTGCTGCCCTGTTGTCCACTTGAAATGTGGGAATTTCTCCCAAATTCACTATGCCCTTAATCTGTCTGTAGAGCCAAATTACTGCTTTGACTGCCTCTGATGCTGTTATAACTTCAGCTTCAGTTGTTGAAGAGGCAACAATATCTTGCCTTTGGCTGTGCCATGAGTTAGCTCCTCCCGGATATATCATAACATATTCAGAGGTTGATTGACTTGTTTTGGTACATCCACCAAAATCCGAATCACTATAACAAATGAAGCACACCTTTTGTCTCTGTAGCATGGTATGTTATTCCATATCCAGCTGTGCCCATCTATATAATGGAATACTATCTTCAACCTGACTATATATTCTGCTGATGAATTTTCGAATGATCACGAAAGAAATCCTACACTATACGCTAGATTTGGCCTGGTACCCACCATCAGATACATAAAGACACCAAATCAGAGTTTTTGGTTTCAGACTTTTGCATGCTGCAATCCTTTAACATGGATGTAGCCACAGGCTTGCATTCCTCAAATCCAAAACATTTGAGTATCTTTCTAGCATATCCTTTTTGACTGATAGTTATTGAGTTGTCTTTATAATGCTCAATTTCAAGACCTAGAAAGCAGGAAACTTCTACTGAGATTTTGAATTTTGTTTTCAGCTGCTTGGTGAACATTTCAGAGTCCTGTTGGTCAGTTGCAGCAATTAATCCATCATCAACATACAACACTATCAATAATTTTCTACCTTTTCTTTCCCGAATGTAAAGGCCTGGATCAGCTTCACTTGCTTTAAAACTAACATTTGTTAAAAATTGACCAAAACACTTGTTCCAATAGCGTGATGATTGTTTTGAACCATACAGGCTGTGCTTGAGTTTACATACTCTTGCTGAGCCCTCCTTGAAACCTTCTGGTTGTTGCATATATATGGTTTCCTTCAGATCTCCATAAAGGAATGCTGCTGATACATCAAATTGAGTCAAGTGCATCCTTTCTTCAACTGCTATGTATAAAACTGTCCGTATTGTTCCTAATTTGGCTACAGGACTATGTTTCACTGTAATCAATGCCCTGGCGTTGACTGAAGCCCCTCGCAACAAGTCTGGCTTTATATTTGTTGATGCTGCCATCTGGATTTGATTTGAGTCTATAAACCCACTTACAGGGTATTGCTTTAGCCTCAATTGGTGAGTCTGTTAGCTCCCAAGTATGATTTCCCAGAACTCCATATTTGCTCATTACCACGTTACATAATTGGTGAACTGTCTATTCCTCTGTTATTTCAGGGAGAAGTAGATGGTAAATGTTAAGAAATTGAAGGGAAAAGGCCATTATATCGGAATACTTATTTTGGAATTCACCACACTTTTGTAGCAAAATTTTTTCATCTACATCTAGTAGAAATGTTGGTCTGAGAAAATTGAAAATTTGACAGACTGCACTCATACCAGTAAAACGTGTATTTAATTGAGCTAATATTGTGTCTATTATTTGAAAATAATTTTAAATATTTCTCCCGGTTTCGAAATCGATTATCAGAAGCTAATTCATCACAATGTTTTTTAACATTTCTTTGTCTTTTTTCTTGAAAATACGTATTTATACTATATTTTCTTGCAGTTTCTCTGGTTTTGCACTTGAATGATTCGAAGTCGTTTCTATAAATTTGAAACTTTGCTTTTGTCTCTGCTAAAGATCTGCTTGCCTCGTCCAAATCGATTTCGTACCTTAGTAAAATTTTGGATGCATAATTAATGTCATTCAATAAGCATTGCAAGAATTCACAAAGCAAAACGAACTCGAAGTTGAGCGTTTTTGTTTTTATATAATCTCTGCCTCCCCACGCTCAGCTTTAATGGGGCTCTTGAGAACTATTTCTGATAAGGCTTTGATTATATATATATAAAAAAACGAAGTTTAATTGCAGATATAGTATTGACCCTACTGGGCCATTTAATCGGATTTAGTTTTTTTAAGAGTGATGTTCGATTCGCCAGTGAATTTTGACAATAGAACCCAACGTTTAATGTTATTTCCGAAAATGTTATACAAATCTTGCAACGTTGTGAAAAAAATCTGTATTTCCACACAAGTGCTAACTGCATCATTTTTATCACCAAATTTAATGAGTGGTGCAATGTACGTACTTCGCATTAGGTTGAATATCCGTAATCTTGTTTTTGTACACCATTATGCACACCGCTTATCACGCTCTGGCTCCATCATAACTTTGACCCACACATTTTATTAAGTCGATGTTTCTGTCGATAAATAAGGCAGTCACCTGGATGACTAATTCTGTCGCACCCTCTTTGATGGCTGCATAAAAGCCCAGAAACACCTCTTTTACTACTATTTCAATTTGCAGTCCATTTTCCGATCTCTTTATTACTGCTTACCTCACAACTAGTGGCGCATACAAGGGGGGTGTCCTAAGGGTTCGGACACCCCCCCAAAGCCCTTGGGTTTTTTTCGATTGATATGATAATCCTATACATATATAACGTAAAATTTAATTAAGTACTTGTACTTAACAATTTATTTTATTAATTAATGCTAATTATTAATTCAATAATTTATTTTTTACTGTTTTTTGTTAACAAAATCGATAAATCAGAAGAATCAATTGTTGTCTTGAGGTATGATACAAGTTGGGAGACTTTCGACCGTGGACTCCCCTCTTGAAAAATTTGTGTGTGTATATATATAGTTTTAATGTTATTTTATCAAAACTGAATAATTTTATGCGTTACTGTTATTGTCCATAGCCCAGGAATATGTTTTGTAGTACTCACATGGTAAGTCTTTATCTAATAGTTTTAACTTTGATTTTAAAATATTTTAGTAATTATTACAGGCTATAATATTATCGTTTTACATTAATAGATTATGGTTTTATTTATAATAATAGTTAAACTTCTCTAGAAATTTCTTGCTTTCCCTATGGCCCAGAGTATTGGCAAATTCAGGTGAAGGTTGGCTGGCTGAAAAACATTGTTTAAACTTGCAATCCTGGTTCTTAAGGCCAGGAGTTTGCTGTAGTATTTCTGTGGCTAAATCTATTCTGTCATGACTATAGTTATCTTAGATATATAACTATTTTTTGTATATTTTTGTAATGTATTATATATATATATACACACAAATTTGTATACTTACATTACATGCATATTATACTCATATATATCCTTTCATACATACTTATTATACATGATTATTTTTTACTGTTTTTTGTTAACAAAATCGATAAAATCAGAAGAATCAATTGGTGTTGTCTTGAGGTATGATACGAGTTGGGAAACTTTCGACCATGGACCCCCTTGAAAATTTTTTGTGTGCTCTATACTAAACACAACAATGCTTAGCTGATATACCTTTGATATGTCCTGTGTCTAATCCATTATGATAGCGAAAAACGGTGATGCTCTAGTTTGTTCTTTCAGATGCTTTTCAAGTATGATCCCCCTGCACTCAATCATTTCATTTCGAATTGTTGCACTCAAATATCTTTTAGATCCTAAAAACATTTTAAAAGCCCGATTTATAAAAAAAACTGAATATAAACAGTTAATAAGAAAACTAAAATGACAAAAATCTTTACCTTTATGCATATCTAAAACTTGTCCTCTCAAAGCGAAAGAATTATTTGATAGTGTAAGTATGATATTGAATAACCTTTGAGGAACCATTTTCCAAAATGACACTTTTTTGCGAATTTCATTTCCATGTTCATTGTTGATAGTATTACTTTTTTACAACGTTTATAAACAGCACATGCTTTCACATGGCAACTCGAGAAACTGTGTCTTCTCTGATAAATGCCTTCGATCTCAAATGTCCGTACACCATGCATTGTTTCTTTGTGAAGCAAATAACCAGCATCCAGTTTAGACAGTATCCAGTAACAGCCAAAAACGATTAACTAGTCAGTATTTAGAAGTTGAAAAGTAGTAAGATTTTGAAAAACACCTGTTGTTCTGGTGTATGTCTTTTGAAAAGGCCCTGAAATTTGGAAAGGTCCCATATCACTAATTTGACGTTTTCTTTATCACTTGATATCTTATCCATAAAGTTACCCATGTCATAAAAAGAGATTTATCATTCACATTTTCGAAAAATGAAGAGATCGTTGGTTCCTCCTCTCTTATATGTTCCATGCAGACATGATCGGCGGTATCTGTAACTGCAACAGCTGTCGAATTTCCTTCAGTAGGTTTCTCAAGTAATACTGTAGTAGCCACATCACCTAAGTCACTATTTAAAGAAATACTTGAACCAGAAGTACTCGTAGAAGGCTGGCTAAGAAATTTGTCAATTTGGGGCAATTTTTGTTTGTTATCTTCTCTTTCTTGGCATTGTTTGAGCTTAAACGCAGCACTGGTTCTCTCTCTCTCTTTTTTTATCCATAATTTTAGTTTTCTACTTTATGCAATACAATTTGTATGTGCTCGAGTACTTAACTAACGTTTAAAAAAAAGGAGAAACGTAATGCTATGCTACCAAATGTCGTTGGGGAATCCCTGGGTATTTCTTTATTTATTCGAAAAGATCCAACTCACACGCCATCATGGAGTTGTGAGCTACAAAATGATCCACTGTGATAGACAAAAAATGATACAAAAAATAGGCGTGAACAAGAAAATACAATACTATATTATTATAATTATTTTTTAAAGAAACCCAGCAAAAGAGCAGGGGAGAAATTACATCAGTCTGTTGCAGATATGAGTAGATTGCAAAACATTGTACAGGAAACTAGCTTATTATGAATCATGTTGTTATTAAAAATATTATGTAACAGGAAGGAATTGCATCATATATAGTGTTTTAAGATGTAATAATAAAATATAGCAAGATTTTTCATGAAATTTGAAGTTTATTTTCAAATAACGGTTTATATAAAAAAATAAAGAAATTGTAAATAATATATAATCTATTCAATAAGTTAAGTTCGCAACACCATACAAACAACTTAAAGTATTTAGGAGAATTCTCTTCAGGTTAGAAATTACTTTCAACTGAGTTGCCATTACAGTTACAACCTTTTATATTTATATCTTAAATGTTTGAGAAATTATTGCAAGTTTGGCTTGTTTGGTGATCAGGGTCCGATGTCAGTTTGCCATCCATGACCTCGATCGTTCCTTCGTGGTAATCGAGTAGGTCGCCAGGGCCACCGCGTGGGTATTAGGCGCCCTTGTTCAAGTTGAAATTCGCCGCCCCTTTATGAGGTTCCGTTACACTCTTATAAAGGGCTACAAATTATATGTAAAATACTCTTTTATAGTATTCGAAATTTGACTTTCGAACTGAAAAGCTTTAAAATTATAATATTAAAACACGTTTGTCAAATTGTTTTTTTTTTAATTTTATAAATTTTAAAAACAAAACAAAGCAAAAATGATATAAAATTTTTAAAGTAAAATATAAAAATTAGAAAATATATTCAAGTATTGATTCTCCTAGCCTTAGCAGCTACAAGTGCTCGTATCAATTCCTTTACATTTAATTTATCCAAAATATAATTGACAAGTCCGATAATCTCTCCTGCGCCATAGTAGATCGTATGTAGTTTTTTATAATTTTAAGTTTTGAAAAACTTCGTTCTCCAGTAGCCACCGAAACTGGGAGGGTTAAAGAAATCCGTTAAGCTATCGCAATATTCGGAAATGTATCGATAAAATTGTTTTCATAAATATACTTTAACACATCAATAGGTGACATATCCTCTTTGGTAAAACATCAGGTACTAAATTTTAACTTTTATCTAATAAATGTTTAAAATTAACATGTATTTTTTAGTTTTTCACACAACACTTCACTACAGATAGAAAAGTAAATGTGTTTTTAAAATAGCAGCGAGCTACCACAGTATACCTACTGTCCAAAACACATTTGAAGTTCATGGGGCCCAGATCGAAAAACATGACAAGTTCGAGATCCTCTGTTCTAATCTATGGTGCTGATGCGTACTGTTTTTATTTCATAACTCAATACAAATACTCATACTAATTTAATCTGCAGAAAATATATATTGTTACAGGTACTCAGTTACTCTCTTCTGTAAACTTGCAAATTTTCTGCCTGTAAATTAATGTTTACATAGAAATTTTTAATAATTACAAAACAACCTGATTTTACTGTGTGTGAATATTTTAAAAAACTTTTTTTTCTGATTGCAATTCATTAAAATTCCCTTCAGTTTGATTGTTAGAGGAATATCTAAAATTTTAATTTTACAATTTCTTTGTCATTTGGTTGAATTGTTTGGCAATGTTTGTAGGTTTATGCATAAAAAATTTACAAATGTAATGAAAATCTATGCAATAATACTTAACATATGTAAGAATATTTTTTGATCTTTGTATGTCTGAAAAGTTACATCGTATACATACCTTACAAAAGATAGTATCATTTTTTAAGAACTGTTATTCAACTCTTTTTTAAAAAAATAATATTGTGCAGATATAATGCTTGACATGAATTTTTTTTTTGTAAAAGTTAATGTACGTTACGTACTGTTCCATAAAGTACATTAACAGTGTTTTGTATTTTTTTTCACTTTTTGTGTTTACATTGGCTTATGTTTAAGATATTAAGATTGTACACAATGTTCGAAGAACTGTTGTATATCAGTTGATTTTTTTTCAATGATACTCTACAGCTATGATAAAGTAAGATATCGTGTATGTAAAATAAAAAATTCTCAAAAATGAAGAAAAAAACTTTTTTCCCCTTCTTTTTGTGATCTGAAGTAAATTTTAAATGCTTTATGATATGAGTAGGGTATTCCAAAGTAATATATTTCTCAAAAAGTAAGAGTAATTTTAACACAAATGTGTTTATTTCAGTAACCAAATGTTCAGTGAATAATCTGGTTACGATAAATTTGAATTTTTAAATCTTTGTATGATAAGACATAAACAGTATTATATTCAGAATATGATGAATTGTGCAAATATAAATCACATCACAAACGTTGTACAAAAAGGTAAATGAAATTTTCAACAAAGAATAATCCTACAAAATTAAGGCAAAAAATTTCATATTAACCAACTTTTCTGGCATTTACACATGTTGTAAACATTAATTTACAATCAACTTTTGTTTCCTTGTTTATTATGAAAGCAAATCTTTCTGTTTCTGAAAGCTAGTTTTTCTGTAGTATCATTTGAATCAAGAATATTTTACTGCATTTATTTTTATTATTTTTTATAAAGAAAAATTCAGAGAATTTATAAAATAACGTGAATTCTGGACCGGGAATCGGTATACTTTCAAGAAAGAACCAGTTGTTAGTGAAACAAAATATCGAAAGTATCAGACACCTACTTGATATGAGCTTCCGGCGAAAAGGTCCCCCATCCCAGCAACAGTGGCGCTAAGACTGTCGTGCTCCAATTAATATTTTTTATATTATTTAAATAAAGTTTTACACAACACAGGCATTAACATTTTCCATTCCTTCAAAAATGAAGAAATATTGTAGATATTATTGATTTATTTTTATTTCTATGTATAGCTCAATGCAAGAGCGATCATTGTCAAAATATCAATGCTAGGAATTAAACTTTGAAGTTTCGTGAAAAAAACTTCTATACCAGTCCTACCTTAAGTACTACTTTTTGAAATTTCATGTTTACACTAATAATTAAACTTTTTAAAACTGTTCTTGGATAGAAAAGTGTGTTTTTGGAAGATGTATTCAAGCAAAGAAAACAAGTATTGATGCATATTAATCAACATAAAAGTACTATAAAAGTACATTGAAATATATATATAAATATAGACGAAAATCTTAAAATTAGCTTATGTAAAACGGAAAATTTACAAAATAAAATTTTTTTTTTAATTAGATTTCATTAAGCTGGACATTATTTTCACTGCCTCCTTTGTAAAGGAAAGCAAATAATATAAATGTATGTTTTGATTTTTTTTTTTTTAAATATGATAAAAAATTTTGCACATTTTTTTAAGTCTCAAGGGAAAATACAAAATAAATCAAAAGTAAAGTCATAATTACAGTTTGCAGTTTTAAAGGAATGAAGTAAAATTGAAGAAATTACTGATTTAAAATTGCGTCAACTCTCTCTCTTTGAAAAAAAAGTTATTTCCTGAAGGCAATGGCGTAGCTAGGTATTTAAAAGCCCTGGTGCAAAAAAAAAAAAAAAAAAAATGAGGGCTCTATCTTGGTTGAATTCTATCAAGTATATAAAAAAGTAAAAATATGGGAATATTTAAATATATACAAAGCTACAATTTTTATATATATATATATATATATATATATATACTTACTGTCTTCTCTTTCTTGGCGTTGTTTGCGCTTAAACGCACCGCACTTTTTTTCTTTCTTTTCTTTTTTTTAATCTATAATTCTCTAGTTTTATAATTTATCTAATACGATTTTTATATGCTGGTGTATTTACTGACGTTAAAAAGGAAGCAGAAACGTAATGCTACGCTATAAAACGTTGTTGGAGAATCCCTAGCTATTAATTTATACGGGAGGATCGAAAACTCACATCCAACAGAGGGCTTAGAGGTACAAAATGGTCCACCGAGATAGACAGGAAATGATACAAAAATATGCATGAACAAGAAAATTTAATACAATATTATTATAATTATTTTTTTAAAAAACATATCTGCAAAAGAGCGGAGGGGGGGGGACAAAATTACATTAGTAAAATTACATCATCATAGGAGAAGATTGCAAAATATTGAAACAGGAAACTAGATTATTATGAATCATTTTGGTATTAAAAATAGAATGTAACTAAGAAGGAATTGCTTCTTGTGTAGGTTTTTTAAAATGAAAAATATGTATGGTAAGATTTTTCATGGAACTTGAAGTTTATTTTCAAATAACAGTTTATGAAAATATTGAAAATCACAAGAACTTTTCAATAAGTAAAGTTCGCAACACTGAAGAAACAACGAAAAGAATTTTGGTGAAATCCGTACAAATTCGAAATTACTTTTAACTGAATTGCGACGATTACAGTTATACGTGGCAACCTTTTATATTTATTTCTTAAATTTGGAAGAAATAACAAATTTGGCTGCCCCTGTGTATAGATATCCTGCTTAGAATCTAAATCAATTCATGATACCAAAAAGAGTGTTGTAGATCGCGATAAAACAGTGCCTCTCAAACTTTCAATATTTGCGACCCAAATTTCAGTCATAATTTTCATCGCGCCCCACTTCTTACAATAACAATGTACTGAATGCAATTATAATGTACTTTGATGGTAAAACTACGATGCAATACGACTGTAATTATAAACGCACTAATTAGATAAATATTAAGTTTTGTATATAAATTTTGTACATGACAAGCCCAAGATCAGTTTGAATGTGTATTTTATTTTTTATTATATAAGAGTATATTTTGCTTTGTAATTATTTTAAATTGCAAATTATTTTATTAAATTGATAATTATTTTAAATATCCCCCCCCCCAATTTTTCGTAATATGCTCGCGCTCCCCCCAAGTAGGGTTATCACGCCCTCCTTAAGAGGCGCGCCCCACAGTTCGAGAAACGCCGCGATAAAGATTTTATTTCGAGAATTTGAGAACAGTTTAATAACAGCTATACATGACACAAAATATGATTTCGGGAAGAAAAGCCAAGCGATTAACATAATAATTTGGCCGATAGTGAAAGAATTGATAATTTAGATATAAAAACGAAAGAGAATAAATGTCTTTTTAATAAACATGGGCGGTTGCACGTTCTCTGTAATTTAAATTTTTTTCTCTTTTTTCACCCTCCAATTTTTTGCGCCCTCGGCATGTGCCTAGCGTACTTAAGCGGAAAAGCGGGCTTGGTAGCGGGAGGGGGGGGGGTACGTTACACCACTGGACAACGGTTATCACATAATAATACAATATTATCACTTTTGCCAATTGACATGCAGTTTGAAATTAACTGTTTTTCGGAGGGAATGTACGGGAATAATATTTGATGACATTAAAACTATCTGGTTCATGGTCTTATTAAGACGGAGTCGAGAACGGAACGAGCCCCCCCCCCCCCCGAGATCGAGGTCCTGGGCCCGGGCCTAGTTGGCCCATGCCTTGAGACACCCCTAACTACAATACAATACACCTTAATTATAAACCTCACTATTTATCAAGAAAAATATTTTGTATATGACAAGACCAAGGGAGTCACTAGTAATTACTAAACTTGTTTTTAATTGAATATTGATAACTTAATCATCAAATACTTTGTGCAGTACTAATACATTTATAAGTGTTGAGTATTATATGAATGGGAATTTGTATTTTATTTTTTATTATATAAGAATGTATTTACTTTGTAATTATTTTAAATTGTAAATTATTTTATCAAATGGATAATTATTATAAATCTTTTGTTTCGATTTTTCGCGATAGGTTTGCGCCCCCAAGTAGGGTTATCACGCCCTTCTGGAGAGCGTGTCCCACAGTTTGAGAAACGCTACAATAAAGATTTTATTTCGAGTTTTGAGAACTATTTAATAACAGTATACATGAAGCAAAATATGATTTGGAGAAGAAAAACCACAAGCGATTTACATAATTTTAAAAATGTATATATATTATCATTGCAAACAAAACAACGACGTTGAGCCACAACATCTTCTCATCATATAATGAATCAAAATTTATATGCCGATACAAATCATTCCCAATTCCTGTTGTTACATGTTACAAATTCTTCGATTTTGAGAACACGTTCCGTATAATAGCACGAACTCCACACGGAACGTGTTTTTATTGTGCATATCGGAAATCAAATTTTGTTTTACACTAACGAAACAATCCGCAGAAACGAAAACAAAATTAAATTGAATTAAAATATAAAATTTAAAAAATAAAATCTTATTTTATTGCTAAGAAAATATAAAACATGCAAAATTGCAAGTTTTTTATTAACAACTTTTATGTGTGTGTGTGTAAGTAACATTAAATTAAAAAACTATGAAGTACTATAAATTTTGGCTCATCCTGCCCCAGGCGCCCTTGTGCGGTGAACAATTTTGCCACCCCCACGCGGCGGCCCTGTAGGTCGCGTATATTCCGTTTCCACATCGGCCAATCTGTTTCTCCGGTCAAAGGCTTAATATATGACGGCTGAAATCTCCATTCTTATTTCCTTTCTAGCAATTTAATTTGCAGGTTTCTTAAATAATCTGTATTAATACTTCTAGACTAAACAACAACGATCGCATCTTATATTTCTTCCTCAATGTCTTTAAAATGGCGGCGCGATCATGCTATCTTCCCGCCAAACTGCTGATCGCCGAAACTTTCTGCGACTTGTTGCTTCCAAGAAATTAGGTTCTTTCTGCCTTTTCTACCGTAAAAGACTCATAGTCTTTATATTTCCAGCATGGTTAAAGCTTGTGCTGCTACCCATAACCTGTTTAAGTTTTATTATTTACGCAATATTAGCAGAATTAAATTACAACATTCACACACTAGATGACAAAGCTAGAATGATTTTACATAGTGAGAAAGAATGCTATATATACAAAAGATACAAGTGCCATCTATTGGCATGTTATCGTTCAATATTAAGTCATTATCTTTAATACATTTCTCATGTTGAAATTACCCAATGTGTTCCTCATTAGAGTTATGTTTGGGAAAATAATTACCCTATTTTCTGGCATTTTTTAAACTTTATTAATCTTTCAGTTGGAACTGTATCATTTTTTTAAAATTATCACTTTGTTAAGTGTCTACACAAGATTAAATCTACATATATCAAAATAGCTGTATTTGGTATAAACTATAGCTTTTGGAACGACAGCCACAAGGCTTTCTCTCTCTATTTCTCTGAAAAATGTAGCATTCTTAGCTTTTCTCGGTAATCTCAACCTGTATTTTGTAAATGCAAAACTAGAGCGTTTTCTAATGAGCTTGCTTTGAAAGTTCTATTTTCTACTTTTGTCTACTCGAATCTTGAAAACTTCAGCCTTATCTGGGACCCTTATTATAAAAAAAAAATGAAATCAAAATTCTTGAAAACGTACATAATGGGGGTTCATGAGTTAGTTATTTTATTAAAAAAAATATTCGCGGGATTTATTTTCCTTTCATCTACGTCAAAAGTTTTTAATATTCCGAGTTTGAAATGACTCAACATATATATATATATATATATATGGATAAAGATACTGAAGAAGCCATGAAATATTATGTCCACTGTTCCAGTCATAAAACTGATCCCACAAAAGTTCAATTCATTACTGGGAATATCCCACTATGATTTGGGAATGCATTTCTATAGATTTTGCAAGACCAATTTTCGAACATGTGTTTTCTGATCTTTGATGTTGAATAGTTACAAGTGTTTTTCATAAAGATAACCACAACTAAGAAAACCGTCGAATGTCTTCGAGATCGTTTGGCAAGATTCGGATTACCACGGGTACTTATCAGTGATAATGGATCTCAGTTGACATCCTATGAGTTCCAGAGATTTATGCAAAGGAATGGTGTAAGCACAAAACTAGTAATGGACACGCAGAATGCTATGTTGTTACTTTAAACAAAGCTATGCCGGAATATAAAAGTACTATACAACAAAAGCTGAGTACATTTTTACTACAATACCGAAAATCTCCTCTAAAATGGGGAGACCGTGGTAGCCAATTGGTCAAGGTTGCGAAGTCGTGGCTGGCGTGTTATCAATTCCAGCCTAGTACCCCTGAAAACCCGTCGTGTAGGGGAGTGATGCGCGTTAAATCTGTCCAGATCTCAAACGTCTTCCCGTTTGTGTGGTGTGGTAGTTACAGTTAGGAGAGGGGAGAGCAAGGTCAGGTGTCGTCTTTGTCACTTGACCATGGTTCAAAATGACGAGGTCCGTGTCCAAAAGCCCTCGTGTATAGTTGAACAGTGCGACGTTAATATTCACTCACCCATCTAAAATGGACTTTTCAAAAGAATATAATCTACATGCGGACTTATATTTTAATGCAACAAAGTAGAGAAATTTTTATAAGAAATACAGCCGTTATTATTTCAATCAATAATAACTCTGAAAATAATGTGAATGTTTCCAAAATCCTAGTTCAGGCTCTGTTGAGAGGTCGTAACTGTAACTTAATTCAGTGGCGCTACAGCCCATGAGGGCCAATGCCTACTATGCCCAATTCAGTATACGCGACCTTGTGCCCTGAGGTGCATGAGCAGATGCTCTGGTCAGTCTGATGCGAAGCTCCCAGTGTTAAGTTCCCAAGCAAACTTGGTGCTCATTTTATCGACCCACTGAAGGGATGAAAGGCTGAGTCAACCTTGCCCAGCCCGGGCTTTGAACCTAGGACCTATGGTGTAGAAGCGGGAGGCACTAACCACTCAGCCACTGGGCTTCAGTCTTAACTATACATATAGGAAAAATATTATATAGAAGCATTTTGCACAAAAGGAAAATGTTTTGAAAATGTCATTGTTTTTACTTTTTTTTCTGTTTCTTTTTTTGCCAAAAAACGTTTTGAAAATGTCATTTTTTTTTTTTTTTGTCAAAAAATTGCATTTTAATAGTTTTTTCTTTTTTTTTGTAACAATAAAATAATTTTGTGTGTATTTTCTAATTCAAGTGACACTAAATGTTTAAAAAAAACTTTATATTATATGTTTTTGCAAAGTTACTGTTCCAACTATAGTCAGTAATCTAAAATTACTGTTTTAAAGAACTGTAGATGTGATTCTATTTTTAGCATGTAATATTTTTCCTCTTCATGGAACCCATGAAATAATAAAAATACCCACAATAATGGAAATTATATTATTAGAAGTATTATGTAAATACGACTCTGCTAATGGATCATATAAACAGAATAAAAAATTCGTGAAATAGAACTGTGCTTCATTTTACACATAGATCACAAGAATAAATTATTTCTGTATTAGAGGAAAGGCTTACTGAAATTAAAGACGATATAATAGCAATCATGTACTATAATATCCAAATTGAACTGTACTCTTCATATTTCCCATAAGGAACAAACTTCAATAATTAGATATGTCAATTTTGAAGGGAAAAGATTAACTATAAATTAATCATTTATAGGGTTTATTGAAGCAATTTCTGTGACTGGGAGCAGGATGGCAAAAGAGAGATTCATACTTATGTAGCACTATAATGCGACATGAGGGCTAATTGCAAAGAACCTCGAAAATTTAAACCTTGGTCGAATGACGTGGACGACACCTCAGCTGGCACCTCCCTTTCCTAACTACCACATTGCACCAACGGAAGGATATTGAGCCTCGACAGATTTAACATACACCAACCCCATTCACACGGCAGGTCTTCAATCGCAACAGGACGGCCGCGGAGGCCGAGTGGTCTAGGCATCGGATCATGGCTAGCGTGACATGAGTTCGATCCTAGTACCACTAAAGATCCGCCGTGTAGGGGAGCGATGCACGTTAAATCTGTTGAGAGCTCAAACGTCCTCCCATTGGTGTGGTGTGGTAGTTAGGAGACGGGGTGCCAGCTCAGGTGTCATCCGCGTCACTTGACCATGGTTCAAAATTACGCGGACCGTCGCCAAAAGCCCTCGTGTTGCTAATCAGTGCGACGTTAATATTCTCTCACTCAATCGCAACAGGATTCAAACTCACGACATTCTGGCCACGAGTTTGTGACCATAACCAGTAGGCCATCGCAGATACTAGGACTAACAAAAACTCTATTGAAAATGTCAAGTGAGCTTCAACTAGATATTATGAATTTGTAGATGCAGGCATATGTCAAAATAGTAGCAACACGAAATATAAAGGTGTAAAACCTAGAATAATTATTTTTAAGCAATTTATGTGCCTTGCCTCTTTTAGTTTTTTGAAGCCGCTTCTACTAGTATATACAGATTGCTGCATCTTCAATCCAATGAGAAATTCACAAAAGAATCTTAAACCCTTATGCGATACTTCCAGAGAAGTTCCAATAGGTTCAGTTAAAGTTCAGTTGGAACAAACATCCTAGAAGAATTTGTTGATGGAAATAATTATGCTGGGGTATCCGAAACTACGAGGGCTATTTTTAAGTAAAGTCCGTTGACGCGTATAGTTCCCTAGTTCGCGCATACGCCGCAACGAGTCACTGACGAGCATCCTTTGCGAACACACTCGCGCCATTTCCGGCTCTGTAGCAGTCGTGTAAGCTTCACTGTGCGTCTTTAAAATGTTTTAAGATGATTTAATCGCGCGCCAAGTGTGGGATCCGTTTGACTGCGAGAAACATGTCGGCTGCAGACATTCATCGCCAGATAACAAAGTTTATGGCACTGAAGCAATGAGTGATAGCAAAGTTCGAAAATGGGTCAGGAATTTAAAAGATGTGCGAACAAACGTCCATGACGAAGAACGCTCTGACCGACCCTCTGTAATCACTGAAAATTTGATGCAAGCAGTTAAAAACAAAAATTCGCGAGAACAGGAGATTCGCGATAACCACTCTTTTATTGGAATTTCCCGACGTTTCTCGGTCGGTGGTGTACAAAATTGTCACTGAAGACCTTAAAGAAATTGTGTTCTCAGTGGGTACCCAGACTCCTCATAGCGGAACACGAAGAGAAGAGGTTTGCCAGTTCATTTGATTTTTTGATTCGTTACTAGGAAGAAGGGGATGACATGTTGAGTCGAATTGTTACTGGAGATGAAACATGGGTATGCCATATCACCTCGGGATCAAAGCAACGTCGATGGAATGACGGACGACACACATCCTCTCCCGTCAAGGTCAAGTGAGTGAGTGAGGGAATATTAACGTCGCACTATTCAGCTACACGAGGGCTTTTGGCGACGGACCGCGTAATTTTGAACCATGGTCAAGTGATGCCATCAAGGTCAAAGTCAAACGAACGCTGTCAAAGCGCAAGATTATGGCAACAGTGCTCTGGGATAAGCGCGGTGTTTTGCTGGTGGACTTTATGCCACAGGGAACACTGGTTAACTCAGGTGCCTACTGCGCAACTCTACGGAAGCGCTGAAGAGCATTGCAAAACAAACGGCGCGGTATGCTGTCAAAAGAGTATTTTGCTCCTCCACGATAACGAAAAGCCTCACACTTCTCTATGGGATTTGATCGAATTCTTTATTTCATCATTTCCCTGTGACAAAATATGGAATGACATTCTCCCCCCTGCACTTGATCACCCACAAAACAGATCTGATCAACATGCCATCTCATCAAAGTTCCTTGAACATCGATGGTGT
>BMAO01016126.1:57772-83684 GCA_019973975.1 Trichonephila clavata | reverse complement strand
GTCATTATCTTCTACACCATATTATACGTGCTAGGATTATCTTGACGCTGAATCAGTGAAGACTCCAACTACAATGAACTCACCAATACAGCCAATGGGCTACTGATTTGAAACAATTAATCTTCTCAAATAAGTCCTGCTACAATTGGATAAAAAAGTTGGGTGCGTACTTCCCCATACTTCAAGATAGATGATAAATTCCACGTCGATAGAATACCTGAAATTCGGATGGTAGTTTTTGTACATCAGCATGGTCATCAAAAGTGTATTGAGTAAAACAATTAGTCAACACTCGAAATAGTTGATTGTATTTCTTTTTCTGTTCTTCAGAATACACTTTTCGAAATTTCCAATTTACTCTCGTATGATAGATATTGGAACATTCCTTTGTTCGTTTTCCAGAAATTCCAATGATTTGAAACATTTTCAAAACATGGTGGGAATCCACTAACTCCTAGGATTCACAGGCATTATGAAAAAAAGCACAAAGTAATTCTGACCTTTCCTGAAGTTTTTTGTAAACGTCTAAAATGAGGAAAGATTGAGTTAAATGGCCATATACCATTGCAATCTTCCCTGACGATACTGGAATCGATCTACATTATATGGATAAGATTCTTAAACCATATGTGCAGTTTTACAATGAGCTGTTAGACGCTTATTAGATTTTATGGATAATAACACCTGACCACACAGAGCTGCACTTGTCAATGATTATCAGGAAGAAGAGAATATTCATTGTATAATAAAATCTGTGATGTCGCTGGCCCTCAATTTTATAGAGAACATTTGAGGTCGTCACTTTTGGAAAAATAGGAGTGACTGCCACAATCTCTGATCAATACTTTCATTAACAGTATGATTGCTTGTGCTGTGATGTTTTTAAAGCTGGTCGAGATAGTCACACTCCTTATTTATCCGACCGGACTAAGTGATGCATTCTGTTTTGACTAACTTTGGTTTCAATTGCATCGTACTTCTTTAAACGTGTACCTCTTTTCTTATTATCGGTTGTTAAACAGTTTGATATATACACTGCTAAAATATTAGAATAGCAAGCAAAAAAGTAAGAAAACCGTTGTGCGACAGCAAGACATATGTACAAAATGGAAAATACGGGTGAAACAAAACCCAATACAGAAAAATGAAGCAAATAACAATTGTATGGGAACTTTAATTCTGTGGAATGATATAAAGATCATGAAATGATGCTATAGGGCTACAATTTGGTTACATGTAAATCATAAAAAATTGATTGTTTCGAAATGATACAGAATGTTTAATATAGTGTGTGTGTTCTCCCCGAATTGCTTCCATGCACGTGTTTAGTATGGATTCGACGAGGATAAGACTTTGGAGAATATTGTTCCTTTTTGGGCGAAGTGAGATCTCCAAGTTTTGGACAACAACATAAGGTCTTAGCCTTGCATTGTCTGAGTGTATTCCAAACAAGCTCGAGCTAATTAAGATTAAGAGAGTACGCTGGCCACTCCATATGCTGTATTGTTTCAACTTCAACTAAGTTCTCCACAGGATCTCGTCAGGTTACCTTTGAGCCGTCAAATTTCCATTTCGAATGATGTGCAGGTCAGAACATCCACCTATGCTGATTCCAGCCCATACCGTCAAACCACCTCGTCTGTAATGTGTTCTTTCCTGAACGAACTGAAGGTTAGACTGAGTGCCCCTTTCTCGCCATATCAAAACACCTCTGGTATCATATTCTAAAAAGAATCGAAACTCGTACGTAAAGAGCACTTGACTCTCCAATCATTCTGCATCCAATCTCAATGTTCAGCAGCCCACTTTCTTCAGGCTGCACGGTGTCTTGCTGTCAACGAAATGCACATCATTGACCACCGACGTGCAAACAGACAACTCGCATGAAGCCTATTTCGGATTGTTTGGCTTGAGATCCTTCATCCCGTGGCCAAAAGAAACTATTTTTGAATCTGCGGTCATAATTTACTGATGTAGTTCCTAGAGGACGTCCTGGCCTTCGAACATGCCCAGTTTCTTGGAATTGATTTCACAGTCTCGCAATTTCACTTCTTGTCACTACAACAGCGTCCGCTTTTAGTATAGCCCGATAATATAGCCAGGGATTCCGGTAGATCACGGAGTCGTAACATTTTCTAATCACTGTTTCTAAAAAAAAAGCAGTCGGAAAGTTGAATTTTATCACTGGGACGATAAAAAAAACAGCTTCTACGGAATCACTATTTCAGCATTTATATCCTTTTTTTAGTTTATAAAGTCATGACCGTTGATTTGCATATGAAGTTTCTACTCTTTTCTGCTACACTTTTTAGACTATGGACTATGGATATGTTGTTTTAAGTTAGTTATCAGAAGAAATATTTGCATAAATTCTTTAAATTCATGTGCTCTCCTGATGTATTTGAGCAATGCACATCAATATGCACACCAAATTTATCTGCACTAAACTAATTTTCCCCCGAGATATCACATTTCTTTCTGTTTGTAAACTTAATTGTGGATACCGGTGTTATGTATGCTTTACATGCTATAATTTTTCATGACAATAATTTTTAGAATCTTATCGTATGTTTAAAAGTACTATTTTACATTACTTTTCTTTCAAATAATACCGCACAATTATTATTGCACTGTAAAATGTCGATTCAATCTCAGGGATGTTCATAGAAAACATTTAAGAAAAGATATGCAATTACAAGCATTAATTAATAAATATTAAAGTATATTTGAAAAGAAACTATAGTGTCTATTAACTTAAATATAGATAAAAGACGAATGAGCAAGTAATGGTAAAATATGAATATTTAGGATTCTTTAATATTATTTATTGATTTAATGTTATTTAAGTGAAAATAACATTTTTAAACATTATACTTAGCAAATTCTTTAGTCGTGGTTTTAAAGAATAAAACTTGGATTCTGTGTGAAGAGTGTACAAGATTTCAAAAAATTATTCTTGTGTTATTTAACCAAGAGATATGTAAACTAGTTCTTCATATGCAAAATAAATAGATGTTGGTAACAATTGATTGTTTAATTTTTATACCTATTTACATATTATTAAAGAAATCATTTCCAGAAGATTATTTTTATCCAATTTACTGGTATGAACAGTGTAGAAAAAGCAATTAAATATCATTCTTGTGAAATGATTCGATGCATTTCGATCTTAACGTTCAACTACATTACAATCAATCATTTTCTACGTAAAATAGGGATCCTTCAACAATCGGACGTGTGAAAACTCTTTCCTGCAGTGTAGCGTGAAAAAGTTTTTCATGTAAAATGGTAGTGAAAACTTACTCGGAAACTTTTCTTTTTAATAAAAAAAAAATTGGGAAACTCACAATTCCGTATACTTACGGCTTACTGCAAATCTCCGAAAGGATAAAAAACATTCGACATGGTATTGAAAGATATGTCACTGATATTTCAGAAACATATATTTTATTTGTTTTTTAAAGATATGAGAGAGGGAGAGAACCAGATGGAAAAAAATGATATATACTCGTATTTTCTTTCTTACAATTGGATTTTCGATTCCATCTATGCTATTACTCCGGGAAATTGAAAGACATATATACCTCTATGAAATAAATGTACTAGGTCATATGTATTGAGATTCTGTAGAATAGTTTGAAATGAATAGACACAGGTGAGGCAGAATAAACTTTTTTTGGCTTTATTAGATTAACGTTTTGTTGAATTTCAGAGCTTTAAAATCAGATTTATTTAGTTTCTAAAACAATATACAAAAAGATCAGTTTTTAATTGTTTATTGCATTTTTTGTTGGCATATAATATTTAAACCTGATCTGAAGAGGTATTTTGATATGCATTGTTTATGGTCAAGGTAGCTTAGTGGTTATTGTAACGGATTTATCCGCGTTTTTTCCTAACAATCCTCTTGGGGGATAACTTTCTTTAAATATTATTTAATCGAAAACTTCCTCCCGAAGAAGAAGACGTGGTCTATGTAAATTATGTCATGTATTTAAGTATTAGCTTTCGGGTTCGAGTAGGAGAGAGAGAGAGGTTAGAAGCTAAAGGTAACATGAAGATTAACGTAAGATAAAGTAAAGCTAGATGAAAGCACTTCGTAGATTATTTGATAAATATTAAGATTGACGATTTGGTCAATTAGTTGTTAAACTGGATTCGGTTCGTTTGGATTGGATTTCTTTAGAAATTATCTTCAAATATAAGAAGGTGTATTGCCTGGACGTGCTAAGTTTAAGTGATCCGATTTATTATTGAATCTCCAATACACTCGTCTACTTCGCGATTGCTTCCATATTTATCAATTTAGCATTTCTTAATTTAGTTTATTGAATTTGTGTCGTTGTTGAGAATATTAAGTAAATTGTGTTGTTTTGACTATGGCTAGTTTTCCTTCTAACTCTCGTACACTAATGGATGGGATAGCTCATCCATTACAGTTGTGATCACAAACTAATGGTCGGAATATCACGGGCTTGTGTCCTGGTCCCGCCGTCCTCATCACTTGACCGAGGCTTAAATTACAAGGGCCATCGCCTGTAGGCCTGGTGTTGCTTTATAGTGCGCCGTTAATATAACAATCACTCTTATGTATTATTTAAACACTGAATAATTTAATGCTAATTTACTTTATTTTCCCCTCTATCCTATTTATAAGATTTTTCTATTAAATATTCTAAGATTATAAGATGATAATTGAAGAAATATGAAAAATGGTCTGAAAAAATAATTTAATTTATACTGTAATAAATGACAAGATTACATCTAATGTGAAGTCTATCTTAAGCCCATTTTTGTGTCATTACAACAAGTACATAGATAGAATCAAAGATTTGTTTAAGCAAACAATGCAGGTAAAATAGATGCAAACTCTCTAGTTACATATATAGTTATCAACTAATTTTATAATATTTGGAATTGTTTATCGGAAAGAATTTCATTATGAAAAAACTATTTTGTTATTGAAAAAATTGACGTTCAATTATTATTTTAAATGGATATTGTATTAAGCTGTCAGGTGTCATCCGCGTCACTTGACCATGGTTCAAAATTATGCGGACCGTCCCCAAAAGCCCTCGTGTAGCTGAACAGTGGGACGTTAATATTCACTCCCTCATTGTATTAAGCTGTGCATTTATTGTATACAGTTTTTGAATAAAAGTTTTAAGTATTTAAAACTAGTAGTATTTTACTAACTACGTAAATTTAGTAGTAATTAAGTATTTAAGTTTTAAGTATTAAATATTAATTGTTTTTCTTAAGAATTTATTTAGTATTGTAATTTTAAAATTTCAAATACGACTCCAATAAATTGTTTTTCTTCAATGTGTAATGAATATTATTCGTTCATCCTCTCTGTGTTTGATAAGAAAATTCTAAGAAATAGCAACCAAAATTACCAGCATTGTGATTTCTTCTGGAATTCATCTGTTTTTAAGTAACAATTGTCTTGGCAATTGATAGTTCTGTCGCATTTTAGCTACAAGTTGCTGTAATTTTTAAATTATCTTGTTATATCTTATAATGCTGTACATATCACTAAAATCTAAATTAATAAATTTACATCAATGGCTTATTTTAGAAGCTATGTTATACTAAAAGTAGGAACAAAAGATGGAAATACTACAAAAAAAGGTATAAAAATCATTAACCTAAGCATATATTACATTAAGCTGAATCTGCCGTTAAATAAAATCCTAATCTAATCAGATAATAAAATCCTAATCTAATCGGATGTATGAGTTAAATAGCTTTTTTTAAAGAAGATACACAGTGAGAATAAGATTAAGAATTTACAATAATATATCATTACGATTAAGGATATACGATAATATAACGTTACGATTAAGAATATACGAATATACAGTAAAAATTTCCTTAAGATTCACATGCATAACAATGTTTTAAAATAGAAGTTTTAGGATAAATCACAGTATTTTTTTTCACTTGAAAATAAATCAAATTATTTTAGATGAAATATTTGATGAAAAATATGAACTAGTTTAATGGGAGTAATAGAGAAATATTTAAAAATGCATTTGTAATACCTTAAAATGATAAACATTTGTATCGATTATCATGATTCTATTCTCATCAGATGGGTATATCCTTTAAAACAAATTTATCTAATTATGTACTTATTAGGCTTATGTATTCATTTAAAACTTTAGAAAAGCACAAATAATAAATTTTAATTAATTTTTTTTATTAATTCAATTTGAGAAGTTATTTACGTTGAAAATTAAATTCAAATTTTGTAATAAAGTTTAAATGGGCGCATGTAACATAAACGCGTTTGATGACTTGTTCAAACATAAATATTAGAAATAAGCAAATGAAATTTTTAGAATCATTACGGATACTTTCAACTAATTTCATTATTTTTTAAATATGTAATAATTTGGAAAATTTACACTTTACAACATCCTCATATATAGAAGGTTTTTTTTCTTTTTTTTTAAGTAAAGGAGGGAAAAAATACATTGGAATTTTATTCTGATAGTAAAATTATTTAACTAATCACTTATATAGAAGATTATCAAGTATTTAAAAAATATGTGCGTTTGTATAATATTTGTTAATGCAGTTTTTTATTAAGAGATTCACTTTTAGCGACAAATTTCACTTAGTTTATACATTTTTCTGGAATGCAACAGTATTTTATCTCTATTCTCAGTATTTTCATGCATAAAGTTTTGAAAAATCTGTTTATTGAATTTATAAACTTAAATTTCTGAAAAGTATTATTTAAGTGTGCTTTTATGAAAATTCGTTATAACTTCATTTTTTCTCAAATTTTATATAATTAACAACAAAAGTAATAAAAAGCTATATTTCCGAATGGAAATAAAAGCACATTCGCACAATCTGTAACAATCAATACGGATCCTATCTGGCCTTGGATTTGGGTAAATATTTGTTTTTGTATGCGCAAATTCAATTTCTTCGAGTACAACATTAAAATTTCAGAAGATGGGATGGAATTTTCCAGTTGATGATTCTTTTTCCTTCAAAATGGAATACCTTAAGAAATATTTGCAGAAATTCTGAAAAGTTCTGAGAATAAATATTTCTAAGAAAATGAATAAAATTATTTATTTCTTATTTTTGATTTTTATTTCAAAGTGTGAAATAATTTAATGTAAAAACTCAGAAATTCTTGCACATTTATTAATTTTTTTTACACTTACAGAAAATATTCCTATTGTTGCTTGCTTAGATTTGTTATTAAATAATAAAAATGCAATCTTGTATTATTTTTCTACCAAAATACTTCATAAAAATATTTTTGCATAAAAAGATTTATCAAATTTTAAGCAAAAAATTGAATACAATGTAAAAATGAGATAAGTAAAATAAAATGATACTAGATATACTTCACAAGTTTTATCAACGTTATCACTTTTCAGTACATTCTTTCAGTACATCAACCTTTTTATGAAATATGGTTATTTCGGAAAATACATATTTTGTTTCCCTCGTAAATTTAAATAGATTAAGGTTCTTTAACAGTTAGTTATAAGACATTAATTACACTTTATCTTCATAGTACTTTAATATTCTATGAGATTCATATTTCTCAACGTTTTCCCTTCTTGATGTTCTGTTCATTCGATGATATAAATATAAATTATTATGATCTTTTTTAGATCACATATATTTTTTATAACATTTAGCTGTTCTAGACACAAAAAAAAATCACACATTATAATTTTGACTAAAATTTTCAGTTGTAATAGTTCCTCTTAAATTTTTCTTCTCCTATTATTCAAGTACCATATAATAGTTTTTAAAATTTAACGTCAAATATTTTTCAAACTGCATGTCTCTTTTACAAATAATGTAATAATTTTTCAATTTTATTTTTGTGCTAGTTTATGGATGCCTTCAATGTGTTTTCACCTTAAATTTAAATAACTTTATCAATATATATCTAAAGAACTTTTGTTTACAAATATTTTATTCAGTAATTTATTAAATTAAAATTTCCTTGTCACAATTACTTAGCTATTTCTGTAGAAATATTGTTAAATCACGTAAGTTAGTTACAAAGTTTGATTTAATATAAAACTAATGAATTGAAAAATTATAATACAATAATAATTGAATAAAATATAATAAATTCAAAAAAGATAAGGGTGATGCCAGGAGTATTCAATATTATATTCAAAATAAAAAGAAATACTTTTTTTTACTGTAAAACGACAACATCTTGAAATAGTTTTATAGTATTTTGAAAATGATACAAAAATGTACGTTGTTTTCGGTTAATGTTAAATAATAGGACCCAAATTCGGAACATTTTTTCAGATATAAACGAAATGAAAATTTTTAATGATATTCTAGCTTCACTATCCTTTAGAGAGAAGCATATTTTATCATACTTCCCATTTTTACCCGTGTTGATTAATTTTTTTCTGGTGTTAAATGTGTTTCGCGTTTTCTCCTATATCATAATGTTACATGGGCTATGCCTTCTTGTATTAAAACGAAAAAGAAAGTATTCACGGAATATTTTGAAATTTTTAAAAACACTTCATTTTCAGCAGAGATATGAGTTACAATATCACAAATTTTCATGAAAATTGAAGCATTTTTCTGTCTGAAAATGTGCTTCGCGTTTAGTTCAAGCTCTCGTACTTTTACCGAATACAGCCTTCTGATACCTTGTACATTAAGCAATGCCGCAAGCAACAAATGACGTAATCTACTCTTTATGAATCGGTAAATATTAATATTTTACAAACTTTTATTAAACTTACAATGTATGTATGTATGTAATTTGTTCGGGTGGAATCTTGCAACTCAACTTTGAAGCTGATATCTGCAACCCATTGAGCTGAAATTTTGTATATTTGTTTAGTTTGGATGATAATGCATGTTTTGACCATTTATATTCCGATGTTGCAATTAATTATAAATATATTAATTAAAAACGTTAAAAAATTAGTTTTGGGTGCCAACTTCGATATGTCTGCATTGTTGTAAAAATGTTGTTGTGTTACAACAATGACAAAAGTTGACGTCGAAAATCGGTTTTCAGCCAAACTGGAATTTCATAACGTTGCGCTATTGACTGTATTAATTAACTTTGTGTAAAAAATAATTACATTTCTACAGCGTAAAAATAATCTAATTTCTACAACGTATGCCTTTTTTTTTTACAAATTTCTATCTATTTTCTTGGATTTAAATTCAAAACAAAAAAAAGTAGAGCTATTTTTCAAGTAGACTGGTACATTGGATACCTTTCTCAACGCTGCCAAGTTAAACCGAGATGGAATATTGTAGAAATTCATTAAAAAATTTATCTAACTTAAATAAAACTCAGACAAAAAATAATTACAGAATCGTAAAGATCATTTATTTAGTCCCGATACGGTATAATGCTTTTTACAAAATAATAATTTTTGTATTTCTTACGATTTTTATTTTAAATGAGACAAAATCGACGCGTTCTTATGAAAATAATGCCTAAATCGTTGGGCATGAATTTTTTTTCTGTTTAAATGAATCGACATTCCGTACTAAAATAGCTCATGCTTTGCTCTTTTAGAATCAGTCATTTAAAAAATAAAATGCCGAAACTTTTTTTTACGATTTTTCAAAAGATACTCAAAATTTTAATTAAACATTTAATAACTTCTTCATTTATGAAGATAATCTCATAAATTTTTTTTCGTGTGTAGAACAATATTCCCCAAGATCTGTACAAAGATTGAAAAAATTGCTTAAAAATTACGGATTTAAGAAAAAAATTGTGTTTTTCGTCTAGTACCCTTTTTGCGAGAATTCATTTATCTAGACTGTTCGAAAATAACTGGCAAATACCTAGCAACAATGATGCGTTGAAAGAGATGAAGAAGCTGAGAAACCTGTCCAGTGATAACTGAAAAGTGAAAAATAAATTAAAAGCAAAAAAAAAAAATAACCTTTTTAAAAACAAACTTTTATTTAAATGCGCTAAAAAGAATAAAATAAACTTTTTCCTTAAAACTTTTTTACTATCAACTTATAACGTCATTACACAATTTATATGATGTAAAAGCTTGTCGCAAGATTTACCTCTGCATATAAACAAATAAATTAAATAACTTGATCAGATTGATTTTAATTTGTAAAAATTTCAAACTAAATAAATAATAGTACTTTAATCTCGCGACGAGCTTTTATATCATATAAATTGTGTAATGCCGTCATAAGTTGATAGTAAAAAAAGTTTTAAAGGAAAAATTTATTTTATTCCTTTTAGAGCATTTAAATAAAAGTTTGTTTTTAAAAAGTTTTTTTTTTTTGCTTTTAATTTATTTATTTTAATACGAAAATAATAAAAATTATAACTATCCCACGCAAAGTTCTAATATTGTTATTATTTAAAATATTTTTTCTGCGCCGTTCTTCGCTCAATGACTTTGTCTATTTCTTAATATTAAATATTTACTTTGACGTAAAATAGTATTTTCCCACAATGAACAATTATTTATATGTTGCCTATATCTCTGTTTATTAGAACGTAGTATGTTCAATAATAATATCCTAATAGTGTTTAAGATATATATTTGTTAAGTCACTAGCATTAATTAGTTTTCTATGTTTTTTTTAATCATACAAATTGTTTTGTGCTTTTACACAAAATTTGATACAACTTTTAATTTATACGATAATTAATACATTCATATTCCATTATTTCAACGTGGTACTATTTCATTTTATTTCATTTGTTTACTTAATATTTTTTTTTATTTTTAATTATAAATATCTACAAAATAAAAAATATATCAATACTGTTGAAAAAAGGGAAATTATGAAACTTTAATTATTCCAAAAACATGTTCCTAAATCCTTACAAAGAAAGTTTGAAAACCTTCATAAACATCAAAAAAGACATTACTGTTATTTATTTTCAAATACAATGTAAAACTTATCTTATTCAAAATATATTTGCAATGTAAAGTACGTTTTATGTAAGTATATTTCTGTTAATAAAATTAATATATAACTATATTAAAATCTCTTTTATCTCATTTGAATTATTTTGCTTCATTATTTTTAAGAACTTTCCAAAGTTCAATTTATGGTTTAGTTTCTAGTTTTATGCATTTTGTCAAATGAAAAAGCTTCATTCTAAAATTATGCAAAAATATTTATGATAAATCTTTCTTGATTTGTTGCTGCTTACATATATAAACACTAGCTTTGATATATATATACAGACTCTAGCCACTACCTGCCCACTTCGCTGGGTATTTCATAATGTTGTACGAATACATACTGTTTTAAAAACACAGACGTATATATATATATATAATATAATATACAAGGGTGATCAAATGAAAAGGTACGAAACGACATAAAAATGAAACAGTTAAATATTTGCATATTCGCCAAGGAGAATGTAGCGAGACATCTCGGGATGCCATTGGAGACTCTGACTGGATCGGATCATGCGCGGGTGCCGCATGCGCAGGAGAGAGCAAAGGCTCTATAAAAAGCGGCGTCCAAATGATGCGAGCACAGAAAAAGCATTAACTCTGATGTGTACTGTGAGACACTCCGACGCCTACGCAGGTCCATCAAGAACAAAAACGGGGCTGCTCACGGAGGGTGTGTTCTGCTCATGATAACGCGCGTACACGTCTCCAGAGTCACACAAATGGAATACTGGACAAGTCCAATGACATGAGCGATTATGTTGAAGAAAATAAGACTTCATGACGACGTACTAAACATGTAAGATTCTCGTCACAGAAGAATCTGAACAAGAATCCTGCGTTGTTCATCAGTGGATGTTGTGTCATTTTATATTTATATTATATTTTATTTTTATTTTATTTATTTTTATATATAAATTATTGATATATAATTTTAACATTAAGAATTCGATTACATTGAAAAACTTTCTTATAACTTTCACCTCTTTAACACAATAATTTCTAAAATTGAAGTAGACTTATCTTTTACGCAACCGTAAGCTCATCCCCTAAAATGGATTTCCACAAAAAATATTTTAAGTAGATTCTACTTAACAAAATAAACATGATTGTTAAATTTAAATTCTAAATCTGATAGTTAACGGAAATTTTTTTATCAATAAACCCCTCAGCCCCCTTTGCCGCTCGATTTCCGCCAGACACATTCTTAGCGGTTTTCAATTTTTGAAAAGAATTGCTACCTACCAAATTTCATTATAGCACGTCTAGTAGTTCGAAAACGGGAATTATTTGGTCAATATACCCCCCAGTGTCTCCCAGTTTCCACATAGGAGTCGATTTCCTTAAAATCCATTCTTAGTGGATCTCTATTAAACAAAAAAAAACATGCTTTTAACAAATTTCAATTAAGTGGGTCTGCCAATTCAAAAAATGACTTTTTTACTGTGACTTCTCTTAACCCATCATAACCTTCTTGGAGGTTGATTGTTGAGAGCCTTCAACAATCTTTTCTTTCAAGAGATACAGTTCTTCTAAGAACTGTACCTCTTGAAGGAAACATGCCTGCCAATTTTCATGTCAGTGGGTCAAATAGTTCAAAAACGGAGATATTTATCTATTCTGACCCTTAACTTCCACAACGCCCCTTGGGGGTCGATTTTTGAAAAGCCTCTTTTGTAGCGGATCTCTTCTCCATGAAAGGAAGATGCCTTCTAAATTTCAAGACTATGTGTCTAATAATTTAAAAACGGAAATAAGTATCTATAACGTTCTTTTTTCCCCTGCAACACTCCTTTAAGGTACGATTTTCGCAAAATCACTTTTGTAGTGGATCTCCACTCCATAAAAGAACTTGCCTATTAATTTCTAAATGTTTACGTGTCATAGTTCAAAAACTGAAATATTCAACTAAAACGCCGTTTAAAGCCCCACAACGTCCTTTGGAAGTTGATTTTTGCAAAATCCATTATGTAGCGGATCCATGAAAGGAATCAATCTACCAAATTTTAAATCTGTACGCCTGATAGTTTAAAAAGGGAATAATTATCTCGAACGTTCCTTGATTCTCTTTAACGCCCCTTAGGAGTCGATTTTCGTAAAACCTCTACCGGTGCGTTCAGTGCCCCGGACTTCCTTCCAAAATACGATTCTTTTTTCTTTGCGCTGTTATCAGTAAAACTATACTGAAGGCTTTGGAATGCAATAAAATGACCTTGAGAGTGTAAGTGTCAAGGGTTTACTACCATCAGAGAGAAATTCGCTTATTAATGGTTTTTCTTTTCCCCTCAATAAACCACATACGATCGCCTGTATGTGAAAAACGGTGACTTTGGGTGAGCAAATCGCGTAACTTTTAATGGACAGTTTAAGGATTATCACATTAAATATATGCACATTTTCTTCACTAATTTTCTGTAAAGAAAATATTCAATTTTTTTTTCAACATCAAATACAAAACACTGTAAATTATTTGAGCTCTAAAAATTTATATTTCGGTACAGGATATATTTAATTAAAAATATTTATTGAACATTATTATCTTCCTCTTGAATTAAGTAGCACGAGAAATTTCTCTTCATTTTCCCCCCAAAACAGGTGCTTTTGATTACGCTACACCCTTCAATTACTCTAATGATTTATTTAATCACTGACTTATAAAACTTTTAAATCATGCTAATGCAGTTATGACGCAATGTCGACAAATAAATAAGATGATTTCAGACAACGGCGACTCTACAACATGATAATGCGTGTACCAAACAGCGACGTTACCATGGTAACTACTTGACGTCACGTGACAGAACTCGCGCTGCTAGCTAGGGAAATAAAATTTTTAAAAGAGATTAGAATTTGAAGCTTGTCTTTTGTTCCCTTAAGTTATTAAAGTGTCACAATTCTTTTAAGAATGATTAACGGAATTGTGAACTTGGAAGGGTTTCCTTAATTAGTTGGAATAAAAATATTTTGGTATTTAATACGAAAATGACATACTGCTTTTATCATTGTCCATAAGTTCCATTTTTAAACTCGAATCTAATTTCAGATTAAGTTACCGGCGTTATTAAATGTAATTTAAAGCCTTTGACTGGAATGTGGACAAAGGAATTTCTAAGGGTTTTTCAGAGCAGAAGTAATTAAAATTTCCGCGATGTATTCTTCCTTGCAGATTACGTGGAAGTTATTATCATGAATTTTCAAGTAAATAATGGTTTTTTTATGAATTGTTTTTCTTTTATTATTTTACCTCACTTTATTTAGAAATAATATCTTTCTTTGGGGACGAAAGGCGAAATTTGATTTATAATCATTTTAACTTCAGATAAAAAAATAAACGTAGTATTTCAAATATTTTAAAGACGTCAACATAAAAATTGATAAATACTCTTTCGTGATAATTACGACTTTAATTCTAGAAATATGACTCGATATTTGATACTTAAATTTTCAAAAGTATTATTTTAGGAAGATTAATGAAAATGTTGCTTTAACTATGTCGTACAGATGTTGCTATTTTTTGGTAAATAAAGTAAATAGCTATACAAATAAACTATTTTTTTTAATATTTTAAAAATATATATTTTAACTACACTTAAATAATAAGATGGACAGAATACATAATTCAAATATAATATTCATTTTACGAGATAAATAATGTATTTTTAACAACAGTGCTTCTAAAACTTTTAATATTTTTGGACTCAATTTTCAATCATAGTTTTCATCGTCCTTCCCCTCCATACAATAACAATGTATTGAACTCAATAATAATGTACTTTGTAGTAAAGCTATAATGCGACTTTAATCATAAACCGTACAAATCATCAAAATAAATGTTAAACTTTTATATAAAATTTTTTATATTTTTTTATGCGTTTCTTCTCCACCGCATAAAATTTTTTTTCTATGGTATTTCAACAAAGTTGTTTGTTATATGTGAGAATTTATGAAATTTTCGAATATTTCTTGTGCGTTTATTTTTATGCGGTTCCTATCTACCTCATAAAAACAGGTCTAATTGTATTTGATTTTGTTCACATTTTATTAGCAATGCATTTTTGTGTGAATCTGTAGATCGGAAAATTATTGAAAAAAATAACAGATATTACAAAAATCTGACAAAGTTTGTTTTTTCAAACTATAATTATCAATTACGATAAAGGATGCATATTTATTAATTGCTACCGGAAAATGTTTTCACAATTTTTGTGAACGCTCAGAAATGATTCCTCAGTTGTATTTCACATCACAAAGATATCGTTCTTTCTAAAGCAACGAAACATTAAATTCAAAACCGGAGCAAATAATGGATCCCTTAAATAACTGTAAGCTTTTATGAGAAGAGAAAAAATTAAAATGAGATTGCACACACACTACCGTGCAGATTTGAATTGATTGATTCTTTTTTATCGCCATGCTCTGGAGTAACGCGAAGGTTATTGGGGATGTCCCTTGTAATTTTGAACCATGGTCGATTGACAAGGCATCTCACTCTCTAAACTTCCATACCGCACCAACCTCAGGAATTTGAGTCTCAACATATTTAATGGACATCAGCTCACGGGGTGCGACATGGTTGTTACAATGGCGGTCACGATCTCGTGAACATGACCATATATACAGGGTGTTCCAAAATTATTTGGATAATCTTTAAGGAAGTTTGGGGACATTACAAGGACTCAGATTTGTATAGCAACTCTTGGTCGGAAACGTTTTCGTTCGGCGCTAGGTGGCGTGTGTGCGCGCACACACACACACACTAGAAACAATGATAGAAATCGAGTAAAATAGTTTTTTTTTTCTCGTTTATTTGTCTGGTAAGACATTTTCTTCGAAAATTCAAGGTATTGCATGTAAGGCTTAATATACTTATGATTGGGAAAATGCGTGCAAATCAAGTAAATTGTACTCCAGTTCTTATATAGAACATTTTCTCTGAAATTCTGAAAACGCATTTCGCAACGTTGTCCTGTTTCCTTAGATGTAGGAACTTTACCTTAGTCTATCTAACAATCATCACACTAAAAATGTTATTTGCTTTTGTCACGAAAAACATCATTTGTCATTTTAAAAATACTATAATTTCTCTTCATGTTTGTGTACCATAATCACACCATAAAAATAAAAAAACATAAAAAGATATTACTTCTAACTTAGTTTACTCTTTTTTTCTCCCTGAATTATATTAAAATCATATATTTATTTAATCGTCTAATTTTTTACATGCTTCGATGAATTGTATCGCTTAACTTTTTAGAATATTCCCGATGTTTTTAAAGTTTTAATAAAGTTAATGATATAAAAATATACATATTAAGACAACATAAAACAATGCCTGTCATTGTTAGTTTGAGTAAATTTTTTAAAAATATTTTATTATATGTTATAAAAATAAAATATACAGTATTTATACATGTAATTTGTATTAAATATAGATCACATTGCTACATAAACAGAAGAATTACTAAAATATTTTTCAACTATTTATGTTTAAAGCGCCTGTAAAAGTAACAATTACTTGTAGATAATTTATTTTTTCATATGATATAATATAATATTCATTAATTGATATTAAAAATGAATATATGAATATTATTTTCGTAAAGAAATGAACTAAAACTTTTATATTACTAACCCAAACTTTGATTTTAATATACATGCAATTGTACACTAAGTAATTTGCTTATGAACCAATTGACTTATTTCTATGATTATATATCATTGAATTTCTTAAGAATTTTGCTGAAATTAAACAAATTAATATTTTATGTGTAAGAATGAAAAGCTTCTTATGCTTGCTTTGTGAAACAATGTAAATAAGTAATATTTATTGGAATAAAGTACGAATGTTCGAAAATAGTTACTGTTTCGGTTTAAAATATTTTTGTTTATATCCAATGATATCACAAAATTAACAAATTCCTATCAAATTATTAAAATTGTGTTTGAATATTCATTACAAATACCATTGTCTATTCCATTAACTCGATTTTTTTTTTAAAATTAAGGATAAAACTTTAAAGCTTTTGGTGGGAAGCACTTTGTGGTTTGAATTTTCTGTTACTGGATGTAGAATGGATTTTTCAGGTTCTTACTTGTTGTTGTCATCTTTTATTCATTCAGTTCAGCTTCTACGTTTATTTTTGCGTCTAAAATAATGTATGGGCCTGTAGGGTTACATGTCTCAACATTTTACATTTTCGATATGAATGATTGGGGACTACTTTAAGATTTTTTTTCTCTGCCTGAAGCTCAACTTTTTTAAGATTAGAATTTTTATGCTCTTTTTATTCTTCCGAATTATTTACTTTTATAACTACTAAAATAGTATACTTTAATAAAAATGTTCGTATAAAAAAATTGCTACTTTAAAAATGTAGATATTGATTGGATTCTCAGCAACTTAACTACATCTTAAAAATATACAATATTTTAGTAAGTTACTTTCTTTTGTTCATAAGAAATTAAAATACATTAAATTTAAATATATTTTTTTATTTTAAGTCAAAAAATGCAGCTATTTGATTTGTTACACATAACCGTAAGTCAAGTTCCTATAAAAAGAAAAATATTCCGTCAAGAAGTAGATGTGCATTTATAAAAAGGTGGTGTTTTTAAAGATTTTATAATAATGTGCAAAGTATTTAAAGGCAAGCATTGTTCAATCCGTACATTGTAAGACAACAATAGGCAACCTATTTGCAGGGTAAGAAAATCGTATACTCTCTGAAAGTAAAATTTATTTAGTTATTTATTTTTACATTTTCGAACAACTGGTAGCATTCAAAATTAAAATGAAGAAACAGTCAATTAGTAAAATATTTCTGTTTATAGAAAAATTATATAAAGGGAAAAAAGCACATATTTTTTAAATAATTCAGTATTAGATTTCTGTCTAATAAATTTTCCATTTTTAGAGAAATTCACTCTCATTTCTAGTTTTAAATTTTGTAAGGGATTTTATCGTTTTATGTCCATTATATTTCTCCCAGCATTCCTACGTTCATCTCCCAAATGTTTTAAGCAATAGCCATTTAAATCTACGAATTTGCTAATATAATTTACATGGTGTTTTTGGATGTTGTAGAGAAGAGTACACATTTCCTGATGCAAATTGTATTACTAAAGTAAAAAGGAATATCTCACAACCGTCTTCGTAGCTGATACAGTTTTACAACGTATTACTTCTTCGTTATATTTACGATAGCATCTAACTCCTCGAATATCAACCTTTAACTTCAATATTTAACCTTTTTTGTCAATTAATAGATCAGATATTCCATGTACGTTGTGGTAAGAGGATTGGATTTTACCTCTTAGGCTAACAATTTGCGAAAGCACTTCATAAAATAAAAAGAATTTCCTAGTTGTTATTCCCATTTTTGTTTATTTAACTTAGAACTGTGAAATTATTGTAAAATTGGGATAAAAATAAAAGCAAACCTCATAACTACATATGTTTAAATTAGTATTTGATTGTATAAAAGAGTAAGAAATTCCTCATATACATAGTATCCTTGTAGGAACAGAAATCGACATTAAATTATTTTATAACATGCTCAAACACTAGAAATTTTTTTGTTTTACTCATGATTTATAATATTTATTTGCTACATCATTTTTTTCCAAAAAAATTCAAATCGAAATGTGCTAAGTAAATTTTGACAATATATATTTGCAACTGTTTTTAATAGTAATTGAACGTATTAGAACTGGCTATACCTTTTAAATTTTTCATTTTATGATTCTAGATTTAAAAAATTGCGTGAACCTTTTTTATGCAGTTTTTTTACAGTAAAATGTATTAATAAATCAATAATTAATTATATTAAAATAAATTTAAAGGTAATCAATCTATGAAATAAGAAAAATGTTCCTATACCAATTATTTCAATAATTTGTGAATATTTCACGTTTGAAATGTTCCATGGAGGCAACGCAGAATAACTTTAGTAGATTCTTCTTTTTAATCAATCTAAATAATCATTATCATATACCAGGAATGGGCAGACTTTTCCAAGGTACGGGCTGCTTCTAATTTTTTCAAGTTGTTGTGGTCCACCCATTGGCGTAGGTTTAATGAGCTAAAAAAAATGTTTGCAGTGTTATTTATAACTTAGTAATAGATACGAAATATATGCTTGCCTACATAACTAAAGAATAAAATAAAACATACCACATAAGAACTGCGTTTTTAAAGCAAAACGCAGAATAGAAACAGAAAATAAGAGTCAATATATATGTATTTAACATGTTTACTACCGCGTCTCGGGCCATCGTGGGATGAAACATTATCTCGAGAGAACCCAATCCTACAGGAACGGGGGTGAAGTTTTAATAGCCGATCCCGGACTACTGCGGGAAGAGCTGATCATTAACGTTTATTCTTCCCTCCAGTCGGCGTGTGAGGAAAAACTAATTTCTTCGGCTCTGGTCGCATTTCCCCCCATAGAATGTATTAAGCGTCTTCATGCACTTCCAATGAAGGTACACGTATCGACAACACATTCATCGAATCATTCGCTTAAGTAAACACAATTGTATCTATTGTGAAAAGCTGGTTCTCCAATCAAGCTGGCATAAGTGTCCCATTAATATGCTTTTCTCTATATACATGTCTTAGGTCTTAGTAAAAGCGTCACTCCAAAATGTCTTGGCAATCCGCTAGTCGATCGCGATCGAATTATTGCCCTCTATTGATTAAAGACTTATAAAAACAGAGGAATGTGTATTGAGAAAAAAAATTCAATGTAAAAAAATTTTTGAATAACTGAGTTCATCAGACATAATTAGTTAGAAGTTAAAAATTCAACAATTACAGTTGAGAATAAGTAACTTATATTTGAAATAATTTTTACTTTTAAATCTTCACTCCTCTGCTATTCAACGAGAGTTTGTCCTCATATAGATTTAAATTCAATGTTAATAAACAACTAAATCAATCAAATCTGTCTTAATATTTTTAGCTTCAGCTGATATTAAGTTTTCTGGTTCGATCAAAATGTTTCTGAAACCATCTTAGCTTGTTTTTGTAGCTTGTAACAATGCAAACGAGAAATGCTGCTTTACTGAAAAAAGAAAAAGAACCATAACATTGTCATTCGAACTGTACTTGTCTTTTATAGGCGAAGTCATCTCGAGAAGCCTCCTAGCAAGAAAAAACCACCTCTTCTTCGCGCAAGAACACTTCCTGCCATCATTTGTCCCAGTTTGAACATAATCCAAGCACAACTTGAGGCGGATGCGTCAGGCAGAAGTAAGTTACAAAACCATCTATTTTTTTTTTCTTTAGAAAGCTCTCGCAAAAAAAAATCTTAACTTTCGTCTTCAGAACATTTTATAAGGTACATAAAAGGGCAAATATTCCTTTTTCTTTTAACTTTTCTCTGTTTGAAGTTTCTTTCAAGTATACGACGTTTTACTTTTTCCTTGTTTTTAAGCGTAAAATGTTTCATAAAAATCCCATGCTTTTTTATAAAAATATTGGTTTAAAATTGTAAAATAGGTTTTATATTCCCTCTCAGAGATTTAGGCATAAATATGATTTTGAGAAAGAAGTATCTTAAAGGAAACTTTCATCGTCTCCATTTAAAATTTGTCTTTGTTTTGCTTAAAGCGTATTATTTTATTTGTCAGTTAATAACATTGGAAAAAATCATTTCTTTACTTTGTATAATTTTAATTATTTGAATGGCGAAGGAAATATTTTTAGTCATTAGTTATTTTACTTAAATATTCGATTTGCTAATTCCTCACGCTCTTTCCTCATATAGCTCAATATATTGTAAATATCTGTTTATTGAGTTTTGAAACTGCACAAAGAGTCAATTCATCACAATACAACTTTCTGTCATGTTATTTTTAACCACAATCAAAACTATATTTTAATTCCAAAATGCTCAGTTTTTATTTGATATAAGAATGCTTCCTTCAGTTAAGAAAATATCTTAATTAAAATTAACAAAATGATATAAAAAAACTCTTATTTTAAGATAAGAATATAATGAACTGAACTCAGTGGCGCTCATAAAGGCTTAGGTCAACTGTGCCTATCTCAATTTACGTGACTTTAGGCACTGGGGTGCATGTGCAGATGTTTTTGGTAAATGGTCAGTCCGTCGTGAAACTTTCAGTGTTCAGTTCCCAAGCAAGCCTAGTACTCATTTATCGACCCAATAAAGGGATGAAAGGGCTACCTTGCCCAGCCCGGGATTAAACCCCGGAAGCGTGATATACTGCCACTGAGCTGGAATATAATGAAATGTTCTTTAGTATCACTTTTTATAACCTTGAAATCATTGAGAAACTACTTAACTCTTGATTCAACAATTAGTAATAAATTGTATCAGTAATAATAAAAAATGAAATAACCCTTTCAATAATGTGAACATTAATTTTTTCATATTATTTTGTTATTTTTGTACATTTTGATATATTTTGTAATTTAAGTATACGTTTTTTTTTTTATTTTTTAAACTAAATACTGATCAAATTATATTTTGTTCATTAATTCTGAAAATTACAGTTTTTAAAATCATAATATTCGTTGAATTATCGATAATTGAATATATTAAAGACGTTCTAAATATCACTTTAGTTCCACGGCTTAATATTTTTAAAAATATATACTAAACTGAATTCGAAAAGCAAAATTTAGAAACTGTTTTATCTCTAAAATAGAATCAAAACTAATCAAACTTATTAAGCGATATTTTATTAAAAATAATAAAAACACAAATATAATGCATCAAACTTTAATCAACCATAAAATATCACTTGAAATTTTGAAATTTAAATGAAGTGAGCAGAAAAGAGAATTTTCGGTTTTCGACAGATCAAAGCATTTCAGGTCTGAAGTAATTTAATCCATCAAAATATTTTAATATCCTTACGAACTTGAACGTTGGGAACATTTTTCATTAACCTCTTACAATGAAAGGAAGTATAATTATCTTTACCGCCAAAATCTAATATAACCATGCTAGTTTATTGTGTAGCTTCAAAACTCATTTAAGTGAGAACTGTCATTTGCTTCCTGGAATAAAGATACAAGAAACAATTCTGAAAATTTTGACACTGAGTATTGCTCTTGAATGATTGGAACATTTTTGAATAACTTCATATCTATTTGACAGCATTTGATTTTAAATTTAATCCAGTTCAAATGGATAGATTCTGAGATATTTTATTATATCATTGTTTGAAATATATATATATATATATCCCCCATGGAGGAACGAAACATATGGAAGCCGCGGTAGCCCAGTGGTCAAGGTATCGGATTGTGTCTAACATGTCATGAGTTCGAGCCCAGTACCACTTATGACCCGCCGTGTAGGGGAGTGATGCACGTTAAATCTGTCGAGAGCTCAAACGTCCTCCTGTTGGTGTGATATGGTAGTTAGGAGAGGGATGGGGTGCCAGCTCAGGTGTTATCCTCGTCACTTGACCATGGTTCAAAATTACGAGGTCCGTCGCCAAAAGCCCTCGTGTAGCTGAACAGTGTGTGACGTTAATATTCACTCACTCACTTTAATAAAACATATACAAATAAATCCAGTATAGTGGTTAGTGACGCTGTTTGCTGTGCCATTGGGCCTGGATTCGAATCCTGGAGAAAGCCTGAATGCTTGTAAATGTATATTGCCTGCGCGGTATGGGTGCACTCTAAATATTCGTCGAGCTGCAAGTCCTCTTGTGAGGTTGGTGGAAGGGAAAGAGAGGCGAGAGATGGATGGCCCCCTGAACACCCCACAGAGTACTCTCCCTCAAAATTTTGGTGGAACCGAGCCAAATTGTGCTGTCACCACCTACATGGTGCTCAAAGCTACAGCTAACGACAGGCGTTCAACTAGCCCCTTGCCGCGATGAATTTCGTGGACCTCGATCTGGTGCCGTCAGCAAATAGAATAAATCATATTCGATAATTTTGACCTCTAATTTTCCTAACGTTTATTAAAAATCGAAAACTAATTTAATTTTTTTTTTCATTCTGAAAAATAAGATAAAAAAAATTTAAGGTTATTAAAAATTGATCTCTTTTAATGAAATATTTAAATTATTTTGTTTATTATTCTTTTCATAAGGTTAAATATTAATGTAAAAAATAATTAAGTAAAAAACAAGAAAAAATGCTTTATATCTATAAGTACTTGGCTCTCTCTGAAAATTCTTAAATATATAAGTGTGGGGTGAATGAGTGAGTATATGTCTGTGATAGAGAGAAAGGGAAAATAGAAAGAGATGTGAAGAAAGATAAATTTAATTATGAGTCTTTAGATACTAATAATTATTAGTTTTCATTCAATTTTCATGGCTGAAAACTTTCTCTTATAATTACTTGATACTAGTTATTGATCAATAAACTTTCAATCAGCGTTGCAGAAAATCTTGCGAGTTCCATCATTGAAATATACTTATTGCTTATTAAATGTACTCATGTTACCAAAAATTAAATTATATCCACAGTAAGAGAGAACTTGTACAGAAATCCTGAGTTATTAAATCTTGTGATGATTAAGACCATATAATTCATAGTTTTGATAGCTCTTCAGCTTCCTTTGTAAGCAATGATAGTATTCAATATAATACTCGACAAAAATAATGATATAATAAATCAATTACAAATCTCCTTCACATTATTAATATTTTAATTTCCTTGATTGAATTAAAGAGTTAGAAATGCTTCCGTAAACATTACATTTTGTCTTTCTTTTTTGAGAGAGCAGTAGATTAATCATTTAATTTATATATTAATATTTTATATTTGAAAATCATTTTACATAATGAAGCAAAAGTGCAGAGAATGCAAAAGGAACTCAATGTTCGAAGTATCAGTAATAGAAATTCTTTTATAAAACGACAGAGCGACGAATGTAGCAGTTGACAGAAATAATGACATTTGAAAAATGCAGAAATCATGTATAGATAAATATTTTTAGGACTGACTCGAATTCGATTCGCACTGGAGAATTAAGCCATTTTCAAGTTCCTCAGATAAAACTCGATGGTGAACCAAACCACCCCGTTTCTAAATGTGCGTATGTACCACAATGTGTATAACGGAAATCTGTAACAATCTACCCAAAACGTTAGTAATGAAAAATTTTAAGAACGCTTCAAATTGTAATTTTGAAAATAAGAAAGTCCTTTCCTTTCACTTTTTAATATCTTAAATTTAATTCGATTATTGGTATTTTTTTAAATGGTCTTTATTTTTGTTATACTATAAAAGCATAGAAAATTTCATTGAAAGAGAATTAAGTTAAGTTCTTCAATAAAGCTTAACATGTACTCAAAGTTCATTGATATTAAAAAAATAAATGAAGGTTTGCTGTGTAAAAGTTGTCTCTTGTATCCAGAAATAAATCAGAACATCAAAACATTCGAAGAAAATATAATTTACACATGTATTGATTCATGTATAATACACATAATTAACGAATAAGTAATTCCTTTTTTTTCAGATTAAAGCATAGTTTATTACCTTAAAATCCTGCGTACAACACACACTTTTAACACACAAAATAAGATTGAAATTTACGGATGCGCGATACACGTCGACTTAAAAAATTGACTTCTACATACATTGAAATATTGCTTACTTAAAATAAATGTCAATACTTATGAACAAAAAGGATTGTAGTTCTAGAAATACTCTACTTTTTCTGGAGCCCTTGGGATAGTACTTCGAATAAATTACTAAATTGTTCGAATTAATTGGGACAAGCATTGTTTTTCTGTTTGAGTTGGTATGTGATTACCAGTTATGTCTCGAACCATCACAAACCCGTTATACCTGCCCAGAAGTAATGTGACGATTAGATATTTACTATAATTAACTCATTTGATTCGTTTTAGTACATTAATAGTTCAGTTGTGAGCTTTTTAGTGTGGTTGCTGGTAGTTATAATTTTGTGTTCCACTTTTGCTTGTTCAGAGGCAGCTATTATTCCGTGGAAGCGTTTTAAAATAATCGCTCTTAATGAAGACACTTCTATGACTGTGAGAGATATAGCTACGGTATTTAGTGTGGGCAAATCAAGTGTTTCAAGAATTTTAAGAACATTTCAAGATTCCTGATCATCGTCTCTAAAAGAAAAGAAAAATGTGGGCTCAAACGAAAAATTACTCCAAGAACTGATAAAATTCTAATAAAAAATAGCAAAATAAATCGAAGTAAGCACAGACTTTGGAAGAGGTTTATTGTATTATGGGGTGTTGAAGAAAGTGCCTCAATTACACAGAAAAGGGTTCTGAAAGGTAGCTGTAAGGCATCAAAACCGAGAAAAAAGCAATTTTTAACTCAGAAAACGATGAAAACACGGGTAACATAGGCCAGAAATACCGATCCTAGACTGTTAACGCAGCGTTTCTCAAACTGTAGGGTGCGCAAGCATATCAAAAAGTCGAAAATCGAAGATTATTTTTAAAAATTATAAATTTACTCGAAAGAAGCAAAAAATATATATATATATATTCTAACACATTTATATATTGATATAATATACTTATAAATGTATCAGCACTACACAATGTATTTGATAATTAATTTATCAATATTTAGTTAAGAACAGGTTTAAAACTTACTAGTGACTTCCATGGGCTTGTCATATGCAAAATTATATACAAAATTTAATACGATCTTGTTAATTTGTGCGGTTTATTATTAGAGTTGTACTGTAGCCTTACGTCATAGTACATTATTATTACATTCTATAAATTGTTATTGTACGGAGGGGGGAGGACGTGAAAATTATCATTGAAAATTGGGTCACAAGCTTTGAAAGTTTGAGAAGCACTGTGTTAACGACTTAAAGAATTTGATTTTTAGTGATGAAATGCATTTATTTGTGTAGGGATACAAATAAAGTGTAGTTAGATGAAGTGAAGTTGAAATTCTTCTGCCCGATCGTATCTAATAGTCTGTAAAACACCCTTCTAAACAGATGGTTTAGAAGTTTTTTCACAACACATGGCACAGA